>VWZF01006901.1:969089-1059762 GCA_013396755.1 Sclerurus mexicanus
CCCTGTGCCGGGGGAGCCCCCGGAGCGCCCTGTGCCGGGGGAGCCCCCCGAGCGCCCTTGTACCGGGGGAGCCCCCGGAGCGCCCTGTGCCGGGGGAGCCCCCGGAGCGCCCTGCCCGCCCCTCGGGGGGGCCGCCCCGTGGGCGCCGGCCCGGCGCTGCCCGTGTCACCTTGCTGTCCCTCTGCCCGCAGGACCGTCCCGCCGCGAGGAGCATGGCCCTGACTCTGGAGCAGGCCCGGCGGGCGGGCTGCACCTGCCTGAAAGCACTCCTCAGGTTCGCTTTTATGGTCGCCAATAACCTGGTCGCTATTCCGTCCTACGTCCTGTATTTAATTGTGCTGCAGCCTCTCCGAATGCTGGATAGTAAGAGCTTCTGGTATATCGAAGGAGTGTTATTTAAGTGGCTTTTAGCTATGGTGGCTTCCTGGGGCTGGTGGGCAGGATACACAGGTAAGAATGTCGTATTAATTTAAAATGTTCTGATGTAATAGATGTAAATAAGTGTTAAAACTGAGATGCGTAGGGAAATATCTGGGCGTAGTGGATATGTGGGATGTTTCTTGCACACGTATATTGTGTCTCTGGGTTGAGATGCTGTGTACTGAAATGTTTTTTAAGCCATAGCTAGAAACTTAATACCTGTTAAGTGTTTCCCAATCAATATTTTGTCTTAGTAAAATCAGAAACATGATGTTTCCTAAGTGTCTTCACTACTTCATTTTAGTGTAACATGAAAAAGGTACATCTCTTCAAAAGAGAGTTGATTTGTACTGTGCACGTAGCTGATAGAGCCAAACTTTTCTTTATTAAGTCTGTGCATCTCTAAATCGTTTTCCCTTAAAACTATCAGGACACAAGGCTAAGAATTTTGACGTGAAGTTCATGTCAGAAGAGTAGGTCTTCTATTCTTGCAACAGCGACTGTCTTTTTCTGCTTCAGAATGGAGGGAAACAGAAGGAACCTCTTTCATTCGAGTAGTGACACACACAGCATTTCTCAACTGTATGACACTTCGTTTACTGTTAGCGGAGCTAATTACAGTATCTCTAGTGTTTTTCCCCTCTGCATGCTCAGTTTGCAGTTATTATTAAACTCGTTTTTGCTCGTTTAGTATTCATAGGCTCATCAAGGTGATGGACTGAAACGAGATATTAAGGAAGGCTCTAGTCTTGTCCTTGAATGCACTGATTTTCATCCTGGCTGCTGCACTTTGTGCAAGGAAAATGGCCATCAGTTCTTTGTATGTGCTTAGAAAAGGGAGGAGATTAATCTGCTGAATGCAAAATATGAGCAGCCCTCCTAAAATTCTTTCCCTCTCTTCTGCCCAGGCTGCATCTGCAGGTCTTGTCCATGTAAACAAGAAAAAAAAAAAAAGGAATGGCAACACACAGCTCTGGAGTCTGGTCAGACTCCTGATTAGTCAGAAAGTCAGTGTTGGCCCAGACGGAGCACTCTTTTTGTTAGGCAACAAGAGCTGAAGCCTCTGTGATAATGTGCCTTTTGGTACCCTGTCATGTGCCTTTCCGAGATGCACAAAGTTTCTGTGGATACTCTAGGTGAGCTTCCAGTTCTTCTTAAGGAGATGGTGGCAGCAGCAAGCTAGGCTCTGATCTGTCGGGCTAGAACTTTCGCAACGGTGCACTGCTTCAAAATTGCCTTGCCTGGTACAGCTCAAGCTTATCCAGATATGCTGTTTGAAAATCTTTTTATATGTTTGTATTTGCTCATTAAAAGAAGTCCACATAGTGTTTGCAGTGGCAGGTATATTTGTAAAAGTCTGCTTTATGCCTTAAAGCGCGAATGCCTTCCAGAAGGAAGGGATTGACTTTCATGGTGTCGTGCGTATTATTAATTGGAACTGGGAAAGTTTATGGACATGATGGTGATGTTAAAGGCATAAAGCTTATGACCCCGAGGATTCACTGTGTATATGGAATGTGCTAGTTAAAATTCAAGCCATTGTCCCTTGGCAATATGGTTGTCAATTTCTGAAAGCAATTTCCTCAGGGTAGTTCTACTGCTGACTGCAGAACTGTGTGGTTTCTTTTGCCTATTGCTTGGAAAGTGGTCTTAGCATGATCTGCATATCCTGGACTCTTCCTGAAGCATCTGTCAATGGGTGTTGCTGATGTATCTTGACAATCTGAAATAATTTGCTTTACAGTCTTAAAATGTCTTAGTATGTTTGTTTGAAGTATCATTTACAAACAGCTACGCAGAAGTGTTTTATGGGATGGTGTATGGGTAAGGAGGCCCTTCTTTTTGCTTTTCACTATAAAGCATGGCTTTCGGGGAGGATTTTAAGCAAATGCTTGTCCGAAGTTTTAGTTTAAATACATTTGATTTGACATGAAGACATTAATGTGTTTTATACCGAAAGCTACAAAATAGCAAGAATGGCTTATTTCTTCGTCCTTTCTTTAACCTCATCAGTGCTCACCACTAAGTACAGAACAAACCTGGGAAGTGTATCTTTCTGGCTTCAACATATGTAGACAGAGTAATTTCCATCTTTTGTTTCCAGATTGATAGACCGTCACTAGGTTCCCTCTTTTTTATAAAGTATGACATAACTAATTCAGACATAAAATACTACTTTATTAGAGTTGGTGTCCAAGGCTGCAGTGGTGCGTCTGAGAGAGACATTGCTCTGGGATTCTTCTGTTTTCCATTCCAAAAACTAAGTCAAAAATAGGCTTCGGTATGTTCCGTCTTTACAAAAGTAAATACAAGATAGTAGGTATTCGTGGGTTCATTGAAAAGATGAAAGATTTTTCTTTTGGGTGGCAGTGTTGGTGGGGGGTTTTTTTTGTTTGTTTGCTCTTTGTTAAGAGGGCAACCAGCTAAATAAGTTTACTTGTCTTTTAATTGAAGGGAGTGTTGTGCTTCGATTGTGTTGAAGGTGTGTTTTAGTTTTTTAGTTTATTTACATTTTCCCTTTACAAGCTTGGGTCATCTGCAGGGTAAGAGGTGACATAAACCATTTGCAATTAGGGACTTAAACTCAGCCTGCAACGTAGGATTCAGGGCGGACATTTTTACTCTTGTGAATTTGTTTGTAATGTGTAGGAGAGAGCTTGACACCAAATAAAGAAAATACGGTGAGTCCTAGCTTAGCCTTCTGGGCTTTGCTGCTGTTGTGTAATTGCTAGTGTATTTTATTGAATATAGCTGGAAGAGCTGAGGAAAACTGACAAACTAGGTCTGCCCTTCCCCACCCCTCCATAAACCTGTGGGTTTGAGTTAGGATCATAGAGAAATTGCATAATCTCTGTCTATATTGGCAGCTCTAATCTGCGCTTTTTGATAAATGTAGGTGTTTCTGTTTGCAGGTGCACTTGATATTATGTAAAGAGATAGCATATAACTGGACAAGCAAAATAAAGGAAGGAACGGGAAGAGAAATTGTAAAGGTCACTCTCCTTTCCCTAGTCTTTTTCTTCTTAAGATGCAACTATGAGAGAGAACTTGAGTATAATTGGTTGTCTTTGATTTTTAAAGGGCGAGTATGATAAATATCTGTGTTGTTCCTTGAGTTCTATAGTGTTTCTTCTGAAAATGAATACTGAGTGTCTTTTTATGAAGAGTGTTCAGACAGTCTAGCAATGTTATTTTATTGTTATGTGATTTCAGAAAGGCTTTCTTATAACTCTTCTAAGTCTCTTTTTTTAAAGCTTTTTATATAAATGTATTTCTCTCCTAGGAGCTATTCAGTTAGGGCACTCGGAATCTGCGTACTAGTGTGATTTGAAAGGCACCTTTCAGTAATACTTCTAAGTATTTTCCTGCATTTGTTTGGAAGATGCATTCTAAAAAAAGCAAACTCGAGAGTGCTTGATCCTTTGTTGGCAAGTACCTTTTTTCTTCTGTACCGTAATCTGTCATTTAATATACGAGTACACCAGATAGCACTAAATAGTGCAGTAGATTTAATGGGAGGGAGATGAAGTATATCTGTGGTGGTGGATTTCTGGTGACCTTTTACTCACCTACAAAACTAGTTTTAGAGCAACCATCTTACAGATTTGATCTTCTTTGGTCAAGTAACTATTGAAGACTAAAGTTTAATATCCCAATATGTAATCAAATCACCAATAATAGGACTGCTAGAGAGAAACTTGCTTTGCTTAATTGCACTCAGACAAACTGTTTTGTTGCCTTCTCCTGCTGTCTCCTGCAGGAGTTGGTAAGAGCCTGTGATAGTGTCATTGCAGTATTGCAGTTAGGAGTCTCTAAGACAGCAGAGTAATGGTTTACCAATGCAGTCCTGATATTCACAGTGCTGATCTTCTGCTTCCCTCTGCTCCACACAGCTCAGCCCGACTGTAGGGAGCAGTGCTGGGTGCCCAGCCTGTGTCTCTGGCTGGGGACAGGGAGGAGCTGGTGGAGGGTGAGTGTCCTCTCTATGCAGCAATGTCAGCTTCTCTGCCTGTCACAGCACCGGGGGAGAGAAGGGTTGCGTGTGCTCAGCAGGGTTCTGTGCAGCTTGGGAAAGGGTTTTCTTGAGAGTTGTGCTTGGAGTGTTTCATACTCCAGCAGTGGACACCTTGACAAAACCTTCTGTTTCAGCCTCTTAAGGACGCACACTGTCTTGCAGTAGCGTTGCACAGGTTGGTGGGCTGTGGTAACCTCTGTTACTGTACACAAAGAAGTCTTAGTGGTGTGAGTGTGCTTGCTAGTATAGTGATGCACTGCTTAGTTAAAAGTGAACTACTCCTAAGGTAATGCTGTTCTGTGTCAGCCAGGATGGTGACTTTCAAAGAGCATCTGTAAGAATTGTCAGGTTTTGTCAAGTGAGGAGAGTTTCCCTTTCCTCTTCTTTTCTTATTCATCCAAGCAGAGTAAAACAGAGATTTTCATTTTAGTTTTCTCCCACCTCTTCCCTCAAGTGATTTCATTTTTATTGGATGATTTATACGTATGATTAATATGTGACCACTCTATAATTTTTCAGCAGTCATACCCTTTTTGTTTTTAATCTTCTAATTCAAAATCTCGTTTCCATTTTGTCAGTCAGCAGCCTTAACTCCTTTACTCTTTCAAGAATGCAAATATTTTTGTCTTCCAGAACTGTAAAAGATACAGGTGGAGTTGCTGTGACAACACTCCCTCTGTGCAGACAGCATTCCCCATCTGCACTGTTTCTCATGACAAGTCTCTCCTCAGGCAGGAAGAGCAGCACAGGCTGGAGGACAGCAGATGAGATAAAGTAAATTTTTTGCCCCAGATAAGGGAGAAGGTGCTATTTCAGGAGACCTATCTGTGCCTCTAATGCTGCCGTTGATTGTATCCTCCTCAGTTCCTACAGTGTGATTTTTCACTGGCAGTGTTTTGGGTTTGGGCCTGGTCACTACTGGGCAGGGAGAGTCAGTGAGGAAACAGCTTGTGTTTTTGAGGTCAGGCAGTGTTTGCAATGGAGAAACAGAATTGTTCGTGTTTATCTTTTCTTCTAATGTGCAAAAATACCTGATGTGACTCAGGAGATTTGGGTAGCAACATGCCACGCAGAAACTGAGTTTGTGCTGTGGGTGTGTGTTGAGTTTCTAGGCAATCTCTACTTTAATGAAGCTTTCTCTCATGTGTAGGTTATGCTGAGATCAAGCAGGAATCCTTGAATTTGTTTTGATGTTTGTAAGAGGAAGTTCATGTGTAATTTGTGAGTTGGGTCGATAAGAAAAGGTCAGAGTTGAAAGAGCTGGGGACATTGCTCTGAGGCCACGGTGGAAACAGCTCCAAAGGCTCACTGTGCCTTTGCCTAAGAGGAGGAAAGGCACAGTGAACTTCTTGTCACCTTTGTGCAAGTGATGTGTCTGTAAAGAGTGCTATACCCTTGTCCTTTTTTAATAACACGTGAAATCACATCAGGAAATTCCCATATCTCCTTTTTGGGGCATGAGTTACAGTTACCATACTTCTTAGTGGTTCATCTAGTGTTAGCAGTGTGTCAAAAGCAGTGAAGCTTGTCTTTCATTTATCATTTAACTGGGAAGGATCATTCCAAAAGATTAGATGTTGAAATAGCCTCTGAATTTTATTTTCAGAAAGCTACTGCCTTCTGGCATAAAACTTAGAGTAAGAGCACACACTGTTATTTTTGTTGTTTGCTGCTGTTTAGGTCCTTTTTGTGTTGGGGTTTTTTTGTTTGTTTTGGTGTTTGGTTTTTTTTTGTTTGGTCAGTCGGTGGGGGTTTTTTGGTTGGTTTTTTTTCAGTAGGTTAGTCTCTGCTCCTGTTTCACCTACTCTGGATAATACAAAAACTATTGCATGTATACCAAATGTGTCACATCTTCCTAAGGATAGTAAAGATGAAATTACTGATTAATACCTATACAGAAAGGTGTGATTCTGTACTTTCTGTGGGATGCTTCTGAATTAGCTTAGGTGCTAATAGCCAAAGGAAGGCAAAGTTTTAGGAATTTTGGGTTCTATTCCTCCTTATGGCTGAGTTTGCTATTTTTAGCGTGTGTTTTTTATCTCTCCTGATTCTTCTAGGCCTTGGTTTTTAGCACATTTTTTCATGCTAGTCGTCGTACTTCTCTCTTTGTTACTGGTTGAGTGCCTGAAAGAATCTGACTAAGAGTACCTGAGAGATGTGTGTCTCTGTTCTCTGTACCTTCCCTTGTTCTTTTTCTTTATGGTAGGCTTTTAGAAACCACGTGAAATATTTAGAGGAAAACTTTTGTCCACCTCTTATTTGGAGAAGCAACATCTTCAAGGGTTACATTCTTTGTCCGTAATTCTTTGCGGTGTATGAAGAAGGAAGTGGTTTTTTTTTTACTTCAACAATGTCATCGTGTGTATATCGGAACATGTCAGAGATGATGCCTTTATGTCAGAGGTGCAGTTTCACATTCTCATTTAATGTAACTCTTCTAAAGCATAGGAGTTCTAGACCTGTTCAAGAAAAATGGAGTAAAAAAATTGACTGTTTAATATGGAGAAAACTTATTTTCTCTGACATTTTTTTCTAGGAAATTACTTTTTTTGGAATGAGACTCAAACAGATGAACAGAATACACCACTTTTCCTTTTTCTGTTGTGTGTATGTGAGGGACAGAGAAGTCTTGCCAAAGGTTAGTTTGGCAAGGTTGTACGCTGCTGAAAAATGGAAGAGTTGTGCAACCTTAATTACACACGGTAGTTAGTAAATCCTTTATGGAATATAATCTTAGTGGTGTAACTTTCCAGTGTGAACTGAGCCAAACTACAGCTCCAAGATATGTAATCTGCTCATGTTTGTTACAGTGGGATATAAACTCTGATGCTTAAGATGACATGTCAAATGCGTGATTGCGTAGGCATGTAATTGCTGTTGCAGTCAGTGCAGTTGAGATAATAGTCCAGCCACTTGAATATGCAGTGATGATAAATAAGGCTTATACCTAAAAATGGTCTGTGACACCAGTGGGAGATTCTGCCTATGGGGACTGTTGTGGTTTTTCTCCTCTCCCCCCACACGCATTCAGGCAGAGGGTGCCACTGAGACAGCCAGTGCCAGCCTTTCAGACTCATCCTACCACCATTGATTCAGTTTTATTGGCCAGATATTCAATGATAGTGTGGTGACCTGGATCATGGCCTGGATCTATGCTTAAACTACCCACCCCCTGTTTTGCTGGGTTACTTAGGAAACACGGGCCCTAACCCAGTTCATTTTGTGGGTGTGGTGAAAGAAAGCAGGTACAAATAGCAAGGGGAAAGAGGAAGGAAATGCATCTTTTGGTGACAGTACCGGCTTTAATGTATTCTTTGAACTACTGCTTATGGCCCAAATTCAAGAGAGCGGTCCTGTGCAGGATAAGGCTTTTGTGCGTGAATAAAATGTCACCGAAATATACTTCATCTTACTATTTTGCTAACTAGTTGCTTATACTAGTGTGGTTTATACTGGAAAAGTGCCTTCTGCCAAGTTCCTTTAGAGAAGAAAACTAAGCTTAGGATGAGAAGAAAGCAGTACGATAAACTGAAAATTACTTGATAAGGGAATAAGATGACCAGTGTTCATTTGATCAAAGCTTAGCAGTGGGGTTCATATGAAGCTCTGTATGTGTACTACTTGAGTATGTCAGCTACAGAGACAAACGTAAAGAACTTCAAAAGTACTTAAGCTTCATGAATAGCCAAGGAAATGCAGAAGTTGTTTAGTGTTGAACAATAAAAACTAATAAACATTTAAGTAAAGTAGCAGTTTAAGAAATAGATGAGTATCATGGTGGAGAGCTTAGGGAAAGTTTTGTCTCAGTGCACAACTATACCTTCTGTTATAAAGTATGTAAAGAATAGGAGGGAGAATAATATTAAAAAATATCAGTGGTTCAACTTCAACTTCTGTGCTTTTGTCTCAGTTGTTCTAAAGCTATTGAAGAATTAAGAAGGGTCTCTAAGAGGGTCGTTAGCTTCATTAGTGCAGACTGAAATCAAATCAGAACCATTTCGTTCACAGCTGGACATGAAGTAGAACTCAATTGGACAACTCAGTGATTCTGTTTCCTGGGCAGAATAAAATAGAAGAGATGCAATTCTCCTTGCCTCTATGTAAAGAAGGGGATTTTCAGTGTCTGTATTGGAAGGTAGAAAATTGTAAGTCTTTAAGATTTAATAAGACAGCAGTGTCTGGAGTTTTTGTTTGTTAATTTTTTTTAAAATACTTTAATTATGCCACTTCATGAATGCTTCATGGGATGGCACAAATGGTGTTACTTCTTTTGATTGTACAGCAGAATCTGAAAACTTCTTGTTTAACTGTTACAGTTTTAAAAGGTATTGTCCCTTTTAAGGGAGTTTAATAGTTTATAGCTTAGAGATTCACCTCAGTTTTGTAATTTAAGTAAAGGAGTAGAGGAAAGATTAGTAGTTTTATTACTGGTTCTCACTTATGTAGAACTAAAAATAGAAATGGTGTTCTAAGAGAAAGGGCCAGAGCTGCTGGTGTTTGGGAGGACATGGCATGAGTCTTGTGTATGGGGAATTTTTTTTGGTGGCAAAAAGGAGAATTTTGTTTGATTTTTAATTTTTTTTTAATTTAATTTCATTTGTTTTCTACTATCACAGAGTTGCAAGCATGTGGAGTTTCTGTGCAAGTCCATAGTGTCTGTGTTTGCTTGCCAGAACTGGGGGAGAAAAACCCCACTGATATTAAGAACACATACTTTAGGTTAATTTAAGTATCAGTTATGTTAGAGTGTAGTGTTTAGGGTGGGCCTCTGACCACCATTTTGATGTGATTTTGTGACTTGGGTATTTTATTACTTATGTAGATAAATAACTGTTTTTTAAGAGTAGTTTCCTGATGGGATTAAGCTGCTTGTTTAACAGCTATTCTTTCTCTCACCTCTCCCACACTTCTGATTTGCTTTCTTGCAAATCTGTCTGCGACTGACCAGATGGTTCAGGAATCATGGTGTTCTCCTGAGTTTTGTGAAAATTGACAGCTCAGCGGAGGAGAGAGACCCAAGTCTGTGCCTCTGCTGAGGGTAGCACAGGCATGTATATCTTGTTTGACCAGTGCATCAATGATTTAGGGTTTGCCACAGTGCCAGCGTATCTTGTCCATCCTGTTGAGGAGAAGGAGGTTATACAACAAGTTTTTGGGAAACCAGGGTTTGTTACTTCTGCTTCTGGAGCAATGCATTAAGCTGGCAGTGACAGATGGTGCTTGAAGCAGCATCCTTTCATGTAGATAATGTTTAGTCCACCTTGGGTATCAGAGCCTTTAGATCCAAAAGATATATGCCGAAAACTGTTTAGCCTTAGTATTAGGAAAAAAGGGTAAGTGGTAAAAAGAACTTAAAATATTGAGGTTTTAATACTTTCTACTCTGTATATTAAACAGGAGTTGATGTAGCCTCCTAAAAAGAAGATGAAAGGCCATCAACCTGACTGAAACTCCATCCTGATTTTGGCTGGGAAAGTATTAATTTTCCTCTTAAAATCACAACAAACTTTCGAGAAAGAGCCATGATGCTCAGATTACTGTAGGCAGGTCAGAGTCAAAGAAAATAATTTATGAATCTGATCCAAGGACATTTAGAAACATGAGGGTCAGGGTGTATTTGAGTATATTCAGGGAGACCTGGGTGGTAAATGGAGTCTGCTAGGAAGGGTTCTGTACCACTGTGTAGCACACATGAATGCATTGCATTAGAAATGTGGCCTCTTGAGTTTTGTACCTGAATCTGTTCTATTTTCATATGCATAAATATATATAGATGGCCTGGCAAATCTCCGACTCTAGTAACTGCCAGTTTCCTTTCCAAATGCATTCTTTCTCATCCATTTTTATTTCCTGTGGTTGTCTCTGGCATAAAATTCAATTGTTGTTGCTTCTGTCAACAGCATTACTTGGAAATAAATATAACTGTAGCCTGTGTATACACTAATACAGAATGAAGGACCTATGAAGTTCAGTTTACATTTGTAAAAATGCTTTTAGGTGCGGGTGGAGTTGATATAAATGTCTGTTAAACCTCTTGCATGTAGTGGATTACATGAAAACAAACTGCTGAATGTTTTTTGTATTTGGAACTCTTTATATCATCAAACCTAATACTTTGGTCTTATAACCTAGTAACAGAGGAAGGGAATGGGAAAACAGCAAAGGCCTTTGTCCAGGTAGTTCTATTGTCTTGATTAACACGTCTTGCAACACTTGAGATCATTTGATACCTACGTTAGGCTTCTGGAGTTTGACAGTATTTCTATAGGTTGGAGAAGCACTTTTATTCCTCACCTGTTTTAAAGAGAGAAAATACTGAAACATAACTCTGTTTTTCTTTATTGCTTGCGTTCTCTGCAAATGTTTTAACAGCCTACTGAACTTGAAAAGCTAAAATGCAGAGCTGAGTTCATGTAGCCGCAAGTGGTGTCACTGTAGGAAGACCAAGGGTTATTTGGGTGCCTGTTGTGGGAAAGAACTGTTGCAGGTGGCCTCCTCCTGCCTTTTCCACTCCCATTACCACCCTTTCCTGATACTTTCCAAAAACCATGTGGTAAATCTGAGCATCTGGTCACTCACTGGGTTTGCTTTGAGGTGGAGTTTCTTTGAAGAAAGCATGGAGGATTTGGTTGGATAGGTAGAAGTTGATGTTTGAACTGTATTGACCAAAGCTTTTACTCTGTGGGACTGCTAGACTTCTGTAGCCTGAATAATATTTTTTTTTGCCTAATTTTCTTTTTGTCTGAAGAAAAAGTAATTTGTGAGGCTTTCAGCAAGAGCTTCAAGAGCAAGCCAAGGCACTTGTAGGCAGAGATCATAACAAGTTGCATGTAAAGTGCTTACAGTGCCTATTGCTGCACACAGACTTAGGAGTATTCACAATCATCATTTAATTGTAAAGTAGAATTTTGAGTCATGACATCTTTCATTTGTGGCACACTTGCTTGAAGCCCATTTGCAGTCTCTTTCACAACTCTGTTTTTCAACCCCTTGACAGTGCTCTCCAGAGGAACTGCTCTGCACTGAAGTACTCTTTTTAATTGAAGTACTCTGAAGTCTGTTATTTTTCTTTTTTTTTTGTTCCCCAACATTTGCTGTAATTTTTACCATTAGTTCCCAAGGTATAGAAAAATTTTTTGATTTGAGCTGTAGAATTTTTTTTTAATTTGAGGAGTGAGAACAGAGAAGGAAGAGAAGCCTCAATTACTGACATTGAAGCAGCATGTTTCAAAACTGGGGCCTGGGTATTTAATTGAAGGGTGCATTGAATATTAGCCTATGCACCCAGGATGAAGGGTAGGTATTGGAATTATCCATTCAGAATGTTTGTTTGTATAGAGTCTGGCCATTTTATGTTAGTAAAAAGTACTACTGAAATTCCCAGTAGTTGACTGTTGGCCACAAATCCAAGGTATTTTTTAACAGTTGTTAGCAGGTGTAAGAGGATTATTTGTTTTGTAATGGTAACAGATGCCAGACAGCTAAACTTTTTTTAAAATTAGGAACAGTAAACTTTCTGTTGCTGCTTTGATGTACATCAGCTAGAATAATGTAATGAGCTGGCTGTTTATTCCTGCTCATTACTTTATTTGTGATAGTCTAAGTGTGCCATTAAAAGCATCACTTCTGATTTTGTGATGATGGACTGTCAACCTGAAACCTGGCAACAGACTTAATTCTTAAGAGTCACTGAATTGTATTTAACCTGGGGTAAATTTAATAAGAGGCTTTGTTGTCTTGTGTCATTTGTTGTATCATACCAGCAGAAGTATTACTTAAGTTCACAGCTAGAACTTACTGTGGCCTCTTGGTTTAATAATGGGATTTGCATAAACAGAAACATAAATCTAAATGTAGGAATTTATTATGATACTTATTTGCATCATTAGCTTCTAATTGGTTTATGATTAAATTATTTAATGAAATTTGTGGTAACTGAACATCATTTTCACCCTGGCCTTTATAAAATCCATCATTTGAAAAAAGTATGTAAAAAGTTGAAGGGACAATGTTTTCACAGTTCTTGTTCATGTTATAACTTCATTGTTAAGACCGTTATTTGTAGCATGGATGAGAAGTTTTATAAAGTCCTTGAAACCTAATGGTGGAAACATTTAAGGCTTCTTTGAAAAGTTTGTCCTTCTGCTTTCTTGCATTTGCATCCAGTTATTGTTTTGATTCTTTGCAAGCCTTTCATTATTACGTTTTCCCCTTCACACTGCAGCTTGAAAACATCCAATGACTCGGTTCTGTTTTGTGGTACATGGCATCTCTGTCTCGCTGGAACTGGAGGATGGTGCAGAGGTGTGTGGGTGGAGAAGGGAGTAATGGTAAAGCTGTTGATTAGTAGCCAGTTTTATTGCTGAAGGATACTGATTTTTAGATTATGCTACAGCTGCAGTCTCAATGTTGTTACGATCATTCAGGTGCTCAATAGCTCTATTTTTAGTGTCCAGACTTGACTATGTTGAAGAGGTTTAAATGGCCAATGTCCTTTGGTTCTGAGATCACTGTGGGGAGATGACAAATTAATGCATAGAATGGCCTTTTGCCTTTCCCATATAGGCTGTTTAACTGAGGTAATCTGAAAGTAAAGGGTTTTCCAGATATATCCAGCACTACTTTTGTGTGGTGATGATTTGTACTGTAGGATGAACTGGGCTGAAAAACATCACCTATAAAACAAGACAGCGTGTTCTAGTAATTTAGGCAAGAACTGGAGAATGTAAAAAGGTATCTGAACTTCATTTAGCTAAACAGAAAGTAATGATCAGTGCTGGGATATAGGGGTGGTCTTATCACATTTAGAATCTTGATGTCCAGTAGTAGTATTATTGGTTTCTTGGCTTGAAGCTTCAGCCAGTGATTGAAGTCATCCAGTTTGCTTCTGTTAGGAGGAAAACCAGATGATCTGGTAATTTCTTTTTAAATCAATACAACTTATTTAAATGATATATGAAAAATTATGTTTTTCTGAGTGCAGTTGGATTTGAACACTGGGAAAACAATTTGCTTGCTCGGTAGTGTAATTGCTTTTTTGTAACTTAGCATATCTTTTGAAAAGCAGAGTCTTAGTTCTGAACTGTAGTCACTCTGGCAGCGTTTCTTGATGTGCATACTCTTGGCTGTAACCCGTGCCTGTGCCCTGTCCTGGTGGTACAGTTCTGGAGCTGAGTAGCTGAATGCGTGGGGGCTGATCAGACCTTTTCATCTCACCATGCTATTTATTTAGGGTTTATATGTAGGGAGAGATGAATGCAAAGTCTCACTTGGAGTTTTAGGCACGTTCCACATCTCGTTTAAAGAAAATGTAATATTTGCTCGCTCCCAGTCCTATTACAGTTTTCCGGTTCCTGTATTTGATAACCCTCAAGACACTTCAGAGAATTTCATGAGGACCAGAAAACCCTTGATTAGTTACCTCTCTAGCTACTACATAACTGTACTAGAGTAGTGTGTTTTACCACTTTTCTATAAGAAATTGCTCTCCCTCATTGTGCAATCCAGTGCTGATTTTCTGTGTTCTGCATATGTTTTACCTCAAAGAGACTCTTGGGTAGTGCTCTGAAATGTTTGTCATCCCAAATTATGTAGTAACTAAAGACTTGCAATTAAGAATGTAGATGAGACTTCCAGCTAGTGTGTTTTCATTGCTGGCCAGTCCCTTATACAGTAGGTAATAACTAAATTAGGCTGAGTTCTTCTGTCCCCAGAAAGTCTTGATATGGTGTGGCCTTGGTATAGTTGTTGGAAGATTGCTACATATGTCATGTTATTTCTGCAGCTGTGTTTTTTGGGAAAAATATCTGAAAATCTCAACAGTTATCAGTGCCTATACTTAAACTTTTTATAATAAATTCCATTGTCTTATGTATTGCTGCCCAGAAGCAACAAGAACTCTTATCTGTCCACTTCAATAGCAAAAAATCTAGTGTGGGTTGCATCCCCTTATTTACCTGTTTATGATAATAGATGATTCTTTGTAGCCATCAGACTCTGGTCATGTCTTATTTTCTTCTTGAAATAGCATTACAGATTTCCTCAATTATTTATTTAAAGGTTTCTTTCTGCTTTGTGAATGCATTTTTTTAAAGTGAGTCTTTGTCCAGTTTCCCCATTATTCATATCATTCTGAATTACACAGTATGGACTCTCTTTGTGTCATATAAAGAAGAAGGTTTGGTTCCTAACAGGGTCCTGTGGTGCTGCAGTGTGCACCTCTGCATAAGCAGCTGAACAGTTGAATGGAAACTGTGGGAATGCTGTATTGACTTGTTGATTATTAGTTTTGGCCAGCTTGCACCAGGCCAACTAGTTTACATCAGGATTCTCAGAGTTAACAGCTGAAGCTTTGAAAGAGATAATTCTCTGTCTGGAATAAACAAGCCTTCGATTTCACCAGTCATTTGCTCTGCATAGACCATTACCCTGATGGGATTTTTCACACAGTTGGTCTGTATGTACTGTTTTTTGGTGTTGATTACACAATCTGAAAAGTACTCCCTTATGTAGGACTGCAAACCTGGTTGTATTCTCTGGACGTTGTCTCCCCTGGAACCTGACTGGGAAAATCTGCTTTTGTCCTGTATTTATTAACTTTTTAAGTCTATGGGATATGGTGGGTGCAGTTTTTGAGCCACTTTAACAGTTCAGGGACGTGAAGTACCTTATGAATGACTCTTTTTTGGCATCACAGGGAATTTCACATCTGGAAAGACAAGCAACAGGATCAAATTAGTAATGCATACCATTGCCAGTGACTCAAGAGGAAACTGTAGTAATAGTATTGTAGATTTTGATATTGCCTCTGGGTAGTTTCTGCTGTCTAGTCAGTTGATTCTGCTCAGGTTATTGCTACGATGCGGTGCGGAGGGTGTGTTTTCAGACTGCTCTTTTAGGGAGAAAATATTTTCTTTAGTTTGCTTTCCCCAAACAAATCCAGAGCCTACTAAAAATCACACAGCTGTCACCCCGTCCTTCCCTAAGTAATGGCTCTGCAGTCTCTGTGACATGTGGCTACAACTTTTTTATAACAAGGATGTTTCTCTTTCTCTTTTGTGCTTAGGCTTACAGAGAAAAAGAAAAGAGTGGAGGGTTGCACATTTTTAGCATGCTCTCAATGTATTCTTTAAAAGAACAACAGCTTTGTTTCAAAATGAAATTCATAGCAATTTCAAAGGTAACCTGGGTGACTCGTACTGGTTATGCTTTGCTTGTTGGGCAAACCAGACTTGCCCAGCAGGTCTTCCAGCGTAGCAAACCACAGTTCTGTAAGGATTCATTCTGGTCCAACTGGTGCTTGCTGCCCCATCATGCCATTTTCTGATAGCTCTGATTGTGCTGGCTTGCCCCTTGGTTTTTATTCACCAGCACAGGTGGTGACACGATGTTGCAGTGACTCTGCTCTGCTTCTCAAGTATAAGAGCAACTTAGGTAAATATTTTAGATAAATATCTGAGATAAAGATAGCAGGGGAAATAATTGAGGCCTTCACACTTCACATGTTGGGGTTTTTTGTTTACTTCCTATTACTCTAAGTTTTATGTTTAAGTAGGTGTCAGTAGCTATGTCTGAGAGTTAAATAGTAATTTGAATGTCTTGGTGTTTGAGTAACTAAAGTAGCTCAGTTTCACTGTAGCTGTTTACACACATCATGTTTGACATGCAGACAAAGCAGTCTCAATAGAGGAATTTCATTTGCCGTAATATTTCGTAATATAGATGAAGATACAGATAAAGATGTAGATCAAGATCATCTGAAGAAGAATATCTGAAGAAGACATCAAGACTATAGCAGTGAACACAATGGCTTATTCTGGCTAAAATACATTGTTGCCTCAAGTGTCTGGTGTTGGTTACTGGTCCTACTCTTTTGTGTGAGTTTGATCTCATATGAATCATACTCTCCTTTCATATTAAGGTTTGAACTATGCTTCAGATTTATGTCTTTGCTGCAGTTCTGCAACAGTAAGACACAGAAGCCTTGCCAGTTTGTATTTGGAACATGTGCTTTGTGATTGTAAAGGCTGTTCCTTTTCATGCTGCAGGATGAAACTGTAGGTTTTGTTGTAGCTGAACATTATCCACTAGGAAAGAATTCTGTTAACAGTGCATCTTTCCTCCTGGTATCAGGCTGTCAGAATTGTTTTGCTTGGAAGGGACTTGTGAGGATCATGTAGCTCAACCTCCGGCTGAAAGCAAGGTTGGTTAGAGCAGGTTGCCCAGTTCATGTCCTCTCAGGGTTTGAATAGCTCCTCCTTGTGCAACCTGGAAAAATGTTAAATAAAATTATTTGGTTTTTTTTTTCTTTTTTGCCTTGTGTTGAAGTGGGATATCATGTATTTTTATTTGTCCCTATTACCTCTCAACCTGTCACTGGATACTGCAGGAGAAGGTCTGGTTAAGTCCCCTTTACTTCTCCCCCTGCACCCTGATCAGGTACTGATACATGGATATGATTTTTCCTCTAGAGCCTTTTCTTCTCCAGGCTGAACATTCAGTCCCAGCTCCCTCAGCCTCTCATATGAAAGATGCTCTGGTCCCTTCATCATCTCAGTGGCCCTTTGTTGGACTGTCATGGTTTAACCCCAGCCAGCAACCCAGTACAACGCAGCTGCTCAGCCACTCCCCCACCAGTGGCATCAAGGAGATACTTGAAAGTGTAAGAGCTGGGGAATTCACATGTTGAGAAAAAAGCAGTTTAATAGGGAGAGGAAAAGCTGCGCACACCAGCAAAGCATAGCAAGGAAGTCTTTCACCACTTCCCCTGTGCAGGCAGGTGTTCAGCCTTCCCCAGGAAAGCAGAGCTCCATCACGTGGAGTGGTTACTTGGGAAGACAAATGCCATCACTCCAAACATCTCCCTTCTTCCCCTCACTTTATATACTGAGCATGAAGTCATATGGTATTTTCTGACTTGAATCCCAGAGGGAATGAGTTCTCCAGCTCATGCAACAGATGGGAATTTTTTTTTAAGATACCAGTAGTGTTTAAAGGGAAAGTAAAGACAAAAAGGCCCATAGCACTTTTATTGTTCTTGTCTGTTGGTGTTTGCTGAGTCAGACCCAGTTTGTCAGCTCTGTTGCTGCGTGCTTAGTTGCACAGCAGTGGTGATGGGGCAGATGAGTATGGGTAAAGTACTGTAGTAACCTGCTGGGTTCAAGTTATTAAATATACAGAGCCCCAGCCAACTGTTAGTTGCTTGAAAGGGTGAGAAGGGTAACAACAATAGCAAGCTTTGTATTTGTAGCCTTTTTTCATTACCCAGCTGCACTGGTATGTTTTTTTTATCAGAGAAAATGAACACTCTTTCCTCCTCTCACTGCTCCTCTGTAGTACTTAATCTTTTACAAAGAAACGTGCTTGAAATGTTGTTATGGCGTTGTTTTTTGAAATTCCTGTTTTCAAAGTGACTTTTTAATTCTAGAAAAGCCAGTCTACTTTTCATAAAGCATGTGTACAGATAGAATTTTCTTTGAGCTTAGGATATGTTTTGCATTGTAACCGTAGTTAAATTATTGTAGTGTCAGTGTACAGTAAACTGAAAAGGACTTGTAAGATATCAACTTATGCAAATTTGATGTTGGACTACCCTCTTGTTCAGAGTAAACATCAGTGTTGTAGGTGAAACCTGGAGATTTTGAGTCTTGCATTTTAAAACAATGGAAAAATATTATTTGACTTAATATATAAAGTGGTGAGAATCCTTCTTCACTTGTAAAATTTATTCTTGTACATAAAGAGACTGAAATGCAGGATCCACAGCCTTGTCTGACAAAAAGGGTTGTCTTAGGCAAGTGCTGACCTCTTTGTGTTGAGGGATGGACTGTGGTGTTTCCATCATTGTCTCTGACCTTGGGCTTGAATCACAAAGTGCAGACTGGTAAAAGAAGTTATGTCTTGGTTCTTCTCCTTAAAATTTTCAAATCCACACAGTCTAAGGACCAATATAACTTACGTGGACCAAAACTCCATGGGATATTTTTTTCATACAAGTGGTCTTGTGGCCCTGTGATTGTCGAAGAGGTTTTTTTCCCTTGTAAAATTGTGCAGTCTTAGTAAGCTGTACATCTTGTCTTTGCTCAGTGTAACAACTTAGCTGAGATCCTTCTATTCAGATTCTCTTCGATGTTTGTTTTACAAAAAATGCATTTCGTTGCTTCTGCCATTTATGATGTTACAGCTTTTTGGTCATTCCCAGTGTTTAGAAACTTTCAACCAGGAAAAGGCAAAAGTTCATCTTTAGCTTGCATACCTTTTTTTGGTTTATGGTCATCTTAAAGACAGTCCTGAAAACTTTGTCTTTATTTGATGTTGGAAATATGAATTTTTGAACATAGGTTAACATTTTTTTCTTTCTACACTGTCACTGGGAAAGACCAAAATGGTACAGGATATCAGCTTTACATATAAGCTGAAAAGATAGCAGTTAACCTGAAGTATGTTTACCATTGGTTCAGATTCTTCTACCTCTTTAGGACCTTGGTGGCAACGTGCTTCTAACTAGGTATTTTTTTGTGTTCATACTTAAACACTTGTCAGTATTGTTTTTTAACCTTCAGGCCTGACCATTTGATTTGCTGTATCCCTTAATAACCTTTACTTGTTGTTCTGTTGTTTTATTTTGAAGTATTCTTTCATGGTGAGAAAAAATTGCAAGACCACCCTGCTGTATTGCTTCTCCTTCTTCTAGGCTTCAAATAAATTAAGTTTTTTTTCCTGGCCATTATAACAACTGCAGCATGTAAGGCTTTAGAGCATTAGGATATTAATTCATGAATGCACTGATGTTCCTCTGGGTAGTTAATGTATTTTATCTGTCACCGGGGAGGAATGTGCTGTACAGCTTGCTCCTTCTGCAAGTGGTCTGACTCATGAGCGTGAGGTACTTCAAAAGGATTTCAGCACTCCATCTCCTTCTTCAGTCTTGCAGTTGCTTTTCTAAGAATAGAAGCAGCAAAACAGACAGCGGAGTTCCTTCTCAGCTGCTGCAGTTTATGACCACTCTAGTCACTCAAGCTGACATCAGTTGCGATCTTCGTCTCACAGTTCCCATTTACCTGCATGGCTGTGAACGCTGTGTCTTGTACTACTCCTTGGAAGCAGTAATCACCATATACAACTGAGGTTCTAGTTTGGATGGTCAAGACCATGATCTGTAGGACTTTGATGCCTCTACATTTTAAGCAGTGTTGTGGGAGTGGAGTACAGTAACTGTTTGAGACCTCCAGCAAAATGTGGAGGGTATGTCCAGTGCAAGATGTATTCTTATAAGACTTAAGAAACATTGGAACTATTCCTTAAATATCTGCCGTGATCACAGCTTGTGTGTTCTGACAGAATCTGTTAATTTTAGAAGTTTTCTTATCGTATAAACCATTTGCCTAACATAATTGCCAAGAGCTGAAACTCTTGAAATGGTATTGCCAGTACTGGAGTCAGTGGAAGAGGTTTGCTTCCCTGAAGGTGAGCTAAGGTTGTGCTGATTGATTCTCATTCACATATGGGTAAAAGGAGCCTTCTCTTCAACCACAAGCATCATCTCTTTTGCCAGTGAATTATAGAACTGAAGTAAACTGTACCCATGAGGTCTTGAAGGTGCACTCCAGGAAAGCAGTCATCGCCAAAGCCTGTTTCCAAAAGGAACTGCTGTGCTTAAGGAAAAACATGGCTCTTGGTTTGGTTAGAAAGGTGACAGAGCCAAGGCATCTCTGTTGTAATTGTCTCCTGGTTTTAACACCTCTTGGTTAATTGAAGTAAAATTATGGCTTGACTTAAGGAGTAAATACTGTGACTGCTAAAGTCCTCCTCGAAGTAGATCTGACCGTAAACTGCAGAAGGAGAGGATGGAAACTAAGAATGGAACTGAAAGGACATTTGTGTTGTTTCCTACAGTGCAGTGTAGAGGTGTGCAAAATGGTTTGTCTCAGGAAAATGAAGATGGTGACTGGGACATCTTAAACCCAACCTTGGTTTATTAACATGTACTGTAGGAACAATGCCCCTTTATTTGCAGGGGTCCCTTCCCCAGCTCCTGCTTCTACTCTTACTTTTCTATTTTAAGTGTTTTCCTTGATGGAAATAAAAGGAAAAAATTGTCAGTGCAGGTCAATTTATCATCATAAAAGTCTGAATCTGTAAAAGATACTCTTTTTGTTATCAAAATCTTGTTTGAAACTAGATGTTGATTATTTATATAATAACCTGAAGAGATGTATCTTTTAATAGCGTTGAAATTGAAAATAGTTTTATTAAGAAGGGTACATTCTTTAGTAACAAAAGAACATGTTCAGCGAAGCTGTGTTTAAGGGGGATATGATATTGTGTGATGTTCTTTCCCTCCTTTTCTATACCGTACTTTTATTCATCATCTATATGTCTTGTGTGTACTTAGAGACAAGATCCAAAGTTTTCCTTGGCAGTATGAATTTTGAAAGGAATGGGTGGGATCAGAAGAGCTATTTTTCTATCTTCAGTAGTATGTGACTTTATACAGGTGGTTTTAAATACCCTCTAAACCTAAAATACATGCTTAATACATGCAAAAAACTATAAAATCTAACTGTATGCTACTTTGCTTAGTCCATTGTTTGTTTTCCTTTCTTTTTTTATTTTTTTTTTTTTGCTGTAGGCAACAAATTCCTAGAGGTTTAACCTTTTTGTTAAGGGGAAAAACACATTTAGTATGTCTTTATCCTTTTGTTTTTTTCAATGTGGTCTAGTCGTCATGCTAAGTAGTATTTAACCTCTGGCTTCACTTCTGGGATTTCTTACTGCCAGCTATCAGAGAATCCCATCTATAAAGGAGAGACAAATGAGTTTAACAACTGTACATAGCTGCTCTAGGTAAAACATGCTTTGACAAGTCATTTGTGAATAACAGAAAAGCAGGATTGCAACTTGCCAGACATAAATGCTTGAATAAGAGGAGCACTGTTTAAAACATAGAAACCTGGTTGTCATGGGTTGCAGTCACTGTTGAATACCTAATAATAACCTTCTTTGTGTTCGAAAGCAGGGTGGCTTTTGAGGAAGCAGAGAAGGCTGTCTCTCAGTAATGCTGTTTATTTGTTGCTGAAGGTTTCCAAGCAATCGACTCAAGAGGAGGGATTGTTCAGTTCCAAGTGTTGCCAATCTGCAACTTCTTGGAACCAGCTTTCGTGAACTCTTGCGTCATGGATGCAAGTGATTACAAATGATCAGAAGGAAAAATAAAGATGTGTTTAAAAATGCAGGGCCCTGCACTGAGGAAGGAATAACCCTGTGCACCAGCACAGGCTTGGGCACTGACCTGCTGGAAAGCAGCACTGTGGAGAAGGACCTGGGGGTCCTGGTGTACAACAGGCTGTCCATGAGCCAGCACTGTGCCCCTGTGGCCCAGAAGGCCAGTGGTATCCTGGGGTGCATCAGGAAGAGCATTGCCAGCAGGTTGAGGGAGGTGATCCTGTCCCTCAGCCCTGGTGAGGCCTCACCTGGAGTGCCGTGTCCAGTTCTGGGCTCCTCAGGACAAGAGAGATGTTGGAGCTCCTGGGGTGGGTCCAGAGGAGGGCAACAAAGATGATTAAGGGACTGGAGCATCTCTCTTATGAGGAAAGGCTGAGAGACAACTGAGAAGGGACCTCATCGGTCTACTTAAGTATCTGAAGGGTGGTTGCCAGGAGGATGGATCCAGGCTTTTCTTGGTGGTGCCAAGCAGTAGGGCAAGAAGTAGTGGGTAGAAACTGTAACTGCCCAGGAAATTCCACCTGAACATTAGGAAGAACTTCTTTACTGTGTGGGCGATCAAGCAGTGGAACAGATCACCCAGACTGGTTGTAGAGTCTCCCTCACTGGAGATGTTCAAGAGCTATCTGGATGCAATCCTGTGCCACATGCTGTAGGATGACCCTGCTTGAGCAGGGAGGTTGGACCAGATGACCCCCTGTGGTGCCTTCCAACTTTCCTCATTCTGTGATTCTGTGGGAAGTTCTAGAGTGAAAGTTCTTAACTTTTCCAGTTTCTAGAGAGAGTTGTGAATATTGTGTTTGCTCAAATCCAAATGGCAAATAAAGTAGACATGTGAAACAATTATATGTTTACATGTACTGTAACCTTCAAGTGATTTACCTGGCTGTTTTATGGGTTTGGGTTTTTTAATAGTTGTGATTGGAACACTTCAAGACTTTCCCTGACCTTGCCATAAAATATCAATCTTTTATAACTCAATGCTTTTTGAAATTATAAATTAGGACTTAAGTTGTTATGATACCACTAAAAATGTGTGCCAATTCTTATGGTACAGACTGTAGTGAAACTATTGCCTATAACAAAGAAGTTTTAAAATGCAGTATGCAAAATGAAGTCTTTCATATTAGTGGCTATGCAATTACACAGAACACTAAACTGCCATTCTTGCCAGGTATATTCAAAAGTACAAAATAAATTGTTAGTTAGCTGAGTAGTCATTTGCCCAGCCTAGTGACATACTGGGATTAAAGTGCTTGAATATATATTCATAACGTTGCTTATATGCACACAGTTACATTAAGGACATAATTGCAAAGTAGCCAAGTGTTCTGAGAACTCTTAATAGCTACGTTTAGATGTCTAATACTTCACTGAAAACATGGAGAAAACTTTTCTTGCTTTTGTTTTGTTCTTGAAGCTCTGAAAGGATTAGCTCATAAAAAGCTAAGTCTGCAGCTCATTATATGAAATATTTGCTTGGTGTTTTAGATCTTGGACTTCTTGTTACGAGAAAAGGATAAATATTTCCATCTTAGGACTCATGTAATTGCAGAATATTTATCTTCATCCTTTCCCTGAGAAGCCTTTTGCTTCCAACCCTAAGTCACAACTGGAGTCTTCTCTTACAGCTAAGTCACTTCTGTCCTACCACGTTAAACTGATTTCCTGCTGTTTCCTCCCTTTATGTTATTTTACTATGTTAAACTGCATTTGCAGAAATCTATTGCCACTCTGGTATCATTATAAAATGTGCTCTGGCAATAGAAAGAAGCTGTGGAGGAATGTTTGCTGGATTTCAGGCCTCCAAGTGACAAATATTTGTCTTTGAAGTGTTCTTTGTCCTGTTACAGTGGAGCAAAGCAGTGTTGCTGGTTCTTCTGCCGTGCAGCTGAGGTTTCGATTTGAATGTTTTCAGCTGCAGTGGAGAAATGTAATAGCATAAGTATTTCTTAAAGCAAAAGGTTCTCCTTTGGAAAATTTCAGTGTGGTGAGAAAATTGAAGACAAGCATTTATTCCCCATAGTGAATTTAAAGGGACACTGTGAACTTAAAATTCTAGATACTTGAGGATTTATTTTTTTAGTTCTTTAAAAAAATTACAATAACAGCAGTGGTTTTTCTGCACACTTTTGTGGTTTGCTGTTCTGTACCCAATCCAGATATGTTCTTTGAAGGACTTGCAAAAGCCATGGTTTTCTCCTTGATAATCAGGTCAATCAATTGACCATAAAGCGTTATTAAGCACAAGTGACAGCCTGATTGCCTGAGGAGAATTGACAGAGAGAAAAGAAACTAGAGGATGGCCAGCTGATTCACTGTGATTTAATAACCTGCTACCTGTCAGGTGAGGTGCAGAAGTTGAGCCATTAGCCTGGCCGGTTGGTAGATATAACGAATTGAGTAAATCAATTAAAGAATTAAATCCAACTTTATTTTTCTTTTACCTTACATTTGGAGAGGGATAACAGAGCCCACCTTGTTCTTACTTCCATTCTGAAACTTGTTAGTGCATCATAAGCTGGCTGTGTGTTTTATGCCCTCATATATTTAACACAAGTAGGTAAAGTAGGTAACAGCAGAAGCTTTTTTTCCTGTGTTCCTTTGACTGGGACCTGTCCAAAAGTTTCAAAGTCACATAGTAGTCATCACCTAGTACGTTAAAAGTTCTCCTCTTTTGTTGTTTTCAATTGAGTACTGCTTCTCATGGCTGATGTTTTTTCAGTCATTAACTTTATTTTAATCCTTCCAAAAGTTAGATCTGTGAATCAGTTCTTAAGATTAAAAATAATTTCATTTTAAATTGCTCTGCAGTTGAAATGATTAGTACTATAAATTGATATGTTCCAGGGAAGTACCTATAGTAAAGAAATGCACTTTTTTTCTCTGAGTGATCTAGAAATAAAGTTGTTTTATTTGGAAATAATTAGCTACTTGTGAGAAACTTGATTTTGCAGATACTTGATATATTTAGTACTTAGTTTTTATCACTTTTAAAAACCGGCAGTTTAGTAAGACTATTGTATATTGGCTGCTTAATAAAAGTATTGAAGTAATAATTTCCAAGTAAGTATGCGGTTGATTTGTTTCGCTTTAAAACAATTCTCCTTTCATCTTAGTTTCTTGCCCCATGGGATACTGCCATAGACAGATATGTGAAATACTTGATCAGGAGGATGCACAGGCAGCTGTGACTGCTGTGTCCAAGCATTTTCCAACTTCCTTGGAGTTAGGACATCAGGGGGAATCTGCACACAGTGAGAAGGAGGGATGAAGGAGATTTTCCAAGTTCATGTTGAGAAAAAGAAGAAGGGATCTGTGCTTAGCTTCCCTGGGGAAAGGAAAGGAGGTTGAACATTATGGACTGAACAGTCTTCCTCACCTTCATATCTCTAGTCTCGTTTTACCTACTTGTGACCAAATACAGCGTTTTATTTTTTTTTACTTTGTGTTCAAGTCTGAATTCAGTGCTAATTTTGGAGCCATTGGAAAGTAATAGAAGTGGCAATTTTCAGAAGTGTGATGGTAATTGATTTCTGCAAGGGCAGGGAAGATATGCATGGATTATTGATTCTTGCCTATTACCTTTGCATCGATTAAACCATGTATTAAAAGACAGATAGTAATAAAGTAATTGTCTTCTGCTGAGAGTTGTTTGCTGCTTGGAGACCTGTTAATAACCTATAGATTCAGTAGTGCAAGTGAAATATTTTCTTTGTTGTCAGAACTGAAAATAATAGCCAGTAAGAATCACTTAAGATACTGAACAAACACAGAATAATAATTTTATCCTACATTCATGGACATGCATCTTACTTTTGGAACTTCATGGAGCTCCTGCCCATCCTCTCCCTTTACCCTGTATTGCAGTAACTATCCCATTTATTGAAGAGAGCCAGTCTCTTGTCACTTGTCTCTTTGCCCCAGTAATAGCATTAGACGTGTTCTGGTCTTTAATTTACAACATACGTTTTCTAGTTTTCCATCCTGTGTTCTTTGGGAGGCAGTCTTCTCTCTCTCCACTTAGCTGCTTTGTGACGATGGAACTAGCAATTTTAACCCTTCTTCCTTAGTTCAGCATGGTTTTGCAAGTCAGTGCAAATGTTGGATGATCAACAACCATATCTTCCTCCTCACATTTTTCTTGCCACTGAAACATCTGGTCCCTGGTCTGCGAAATAGTGACTAATAGTTTCTGTCATCTGAGCAGCATTTTCTGAACCCACTTTCTTGCCCATAGCTAACTTGTTTAGATTTGAATGACTGAGTTTGTTTAATGTAGCATTTTAAACCTAATGATCCAACTGTAGATTTTTTTGTTTTCCTTTTTAATGGAGTACAATAATAGTAAGTGTAGAAATGAAACAAAATTGCTAAGTTTAAAAGAAAAAAAACCCCAGCCAACAAAAGCCCCTTTTGACAACAAAGTTGTGGGGTTTTTTTCACATCTAATGAGGTGAGGTAGATGAATATGAAAGCTGGGTCAAAAGCTTATGTAATTTGAGACCCTAAATATAGAATGGTGTAATGACACAAAAAGATCAATCCATGCACATGTTCTGGTAGAGTATTTTTGTTTTGTTCTTATTCTGCGCATGCAATTTAAAACTAAGCTGGACACCCCCTGCTTGGAAAAATGGTCTTGCTAATATTCCTATCTGACGCTATGTGCCAATTTAAATGGACATGTAGCATGTAGATTTCTTTATTATAATTGTCTGGGTGTGGGGTCTATTTTTGTATTGCTTTGTTGATAGTAAAATTTCCCTGTGCTCACTGTAAAATTTGCCTTTTTATTTTAATAGTAGTGGAATGGGGTGATGATGTTAAAGCAGTATCAGAAGATGAAGCCATGGTGCTGGTGAACCATCAAGCAACGGGTGACGTCTGCACTCTGATGATGTGCCTTCAGGATAAAGGCACGGTAGGCTACCACTGGGGCATGGGAGGGTGACTGTGTGTGGTCTGTTCCCTTGGGAATGCTTCCATCTGTGTGTGGTACTGATGGCTGATTTGGGAGTGTTAATCCACCAAATAAGCTGAAGGCCCTGAATAGGAAACTTTTTGTTTAGATACAGTCTAATGTGACAGCCAATAGCTTGGAGCAGGCCTTAGACCATAGACTTTGTCTTTGGAGAAGGTCAAATGCGTGCTGAGTCACTGTGCATCCAGCCTAGGTTACCATAGAGGGAAGCAGATCTCCTCGCAGGTAATCATGCACTTGGCTTTATCCTCTCACCTCATGCCCTTGTGCAACTCATGCCAGCTTTGCTCAAAACAAGAAAGGTTTAGCCTCTTGGTTATGACTTTATTCTTTTTTTTCTTGACGTTAGAAGCAAGTTGTGTATGGGATTTTGGTAGGAGTGAGGGCATCCCAAAACTGAGCTAGCTAACTAAATTCAGAATTGCTTGAGTTCTTATTTCACAAGCTCTTAAGCATTTCTTGGTGAGAAATGCAACTAATGTAAATGGTTTCTTGCTTTGCTGTTCAGAAAATTCATGTCTAAGGAGTGGAAACTAGAGTATAGGATCTAAATAGGAAACAAAATGTATGTGCAAAACAGGAAGAAGGGGACTATGTATGATTAGGCTACAGAAGTGGGAAACATACCATACCTTGATGTTGTCTTCTTTCTTGCAACCATACGGTGGAGAAACAAGGAAACAACTGCTTTTTATTGCATGTGCAGAAGTTGTAACTGGCACTGTTGTATCTAGTGCATATTAATATAGATTATGTATGTACTGTATCTTTATCAGTGATTTGCCTTTTTTAGGAAGTTTTTCAGATCTTACTTATGACAGCAGATTTTTTAAAAAATAGTTAAAAACCAAAACTCAAAAAAGAAAGTATGAAAATGCTACTCAGGATGGAGCAAAGACTCGTTTCTTTTGACTGTAGCCTAGACCAGGCTGTTTTAAAAGTACTCTTAATGGCTTTCATTTCTTTTGGAATTGAGAAAGTTTGGTATATATGGTACTCTGTACTGTACCCACGTGAGTAGAATGACAGAATAAACTCTTTAATTCGATTAATCAAAATCATGCATGGGAGAATCTTGTCATAAAGATATGACTGTGAGTGTGTAGTCCTGTGGATATGTGTTGCATATCATCTTGACCATTCATGTCGAAGGTGTTTTAAATATCATAGAGCTTTATTAACTGATGTGTGTACCCTAAGTTATACATATAAATCTAAGTCAGATTGATCCTGTTTGACTCCATAGCTTAAAAGCTTCAGTCAAGACAGAGTAAATTTCAGTGAATGTAACAGATGTTAAAACGGGGAAGGCATTGAGATCACAAATAATCTTCACTGTGCAAACTATTAGGTTTGCGTGTTTTTAGAAAAGCAAAGCGTCCTTAAAATCACTATTTTTCCCTTAAATAGTTGTAATTGTTGCTCTTGGAATACACATGTCCAGAGCCTGGCATGGCTTTAATGGTTTTAGCTAATGAAGAAATTAAACAGTATGAGCTTCAGTACATGCTTTGAATATAGCATGAGTAGTACAAGTGGCTAAAAATAACGAGGAAGATCCAGATAGTTTATCCTTGCTTTGTATTTCTGAACAGAAGAGAATTGTGTTTACTTAGAGTAACCATGAAAGTGCTGGAGGAAAAAAACCAAAAACTTCTCTGTCCAAAGGAAGTGTTGCACAGTATGCAACTGTTCAAATTAGTTTTCATTAAATCCAGTTTAAACTTAACATGGAGTCCTTCACAAACTTTAGACTCATCTGTTGGTAGCAAGATAGTAATTTTGAAGAATTATTTTTATTTTCCTTAGGAGGGTTAAGCTGCACTATTTCCTAAAGACTTTACGACTAGACTACACTTTTTAGGTCTCAAAGCATTTTGAGAGGTGAAAGGCTCATTCATTTCACACAGAGTGAACATAGGACAAGCAAAAGAGCTCACCAAAGGTGGCCTCTCAGCAGTGATGGTGCAGTGGCAGACCTAGGGAAGTCCTTCCTCCTGTGGCAGTCCAAAATTTTTTTGTGCTTGCTTTTAGCAGTCAACACACTGCTTACCCTTTATGCTGCTTTTAAAAAAAGTTAATTTAAGACATCAGAGTGTTCCATCTAAAGTTCTGTGTCTTTTTTGTGTAGTGAGTTAGACTACTGAAATAGTGTTGCAAGTTGACAATGTTTCCTAAGAGCCCTGTCGAGAACCATGATGGTATTTTTTTCCAGTGTTTTATAAAATCTTACATATGAATAATAGGTTAGCCTATCTGTTTTAATCAAATTTAATTTTGCTAAGCAGTATGCTAAAATACATGTGCTAAAATGTTTCTGGTCTTTCAGATTCACTTATGTGAATAAAACCCCCTGATTTCTTCTTAGGGAAGTGGAACTTTAGCTAAAGTTAGAATTTTAATGAAAGGATTGGACTGGTGTTGTTTGATTAATACATGCTACCATTAGACAAGCCACACAGCAAGATTTCAGGTGAACCAAAAGCGACCTAATTACATTTTCTATATAGTTCAAGCAAATTTTCTGATTTCTTTGTGAAAGTAAGTGTTAAAACAAAGTAAGTTAGTTGTGGTCTCCTAAACATTAAAGGTTATGTGTTTAACAAAGAGAAGTAGCTTAAAATGCTGCTATTACTTCTTTCTGACTGGATTAGGACTGGTAAATGAAGCTTTTTTTTTCTCATTTAGAACAGAAAGCAGTGCCAGGGTGCAGTGGAGACAAAAAGGTAGAGCTTGCAGCTGTTTGAGTGCAGATTGCAAATTTCAAGACATGCGTTCCCAAGTTTCATTGTTAAGTTAGAGGTGCTTTAAAGATGAAAGTCAGTCTATCCAGGTTACTTTATTATGAAATCTGTGTAGAGGGAAATGAAAGCAAGTCTGTGCATAAGAGGAACCTAGATTTTTTCATATAATTGGTAAAAGCTTTTTCTACCTTCTGAACTTATTGAAGCAGGAAGGATGAAAGAAAAAGGACCTTAAATGACATCCAAAAAGTCTTCATATCCATAAACAACTATGAATCTGCGCTCAAAACTTCTGAGTGTCTTTGCTTAAACCTCCTTGAAATGCAAGTGATAAGAGACTCGTCTGATAAGCAGCTTCATTCCTGAGGATACTAAATAGAAGAGTCACCACCAATATCTTGCAGTGTCCTCTATTCTGCCCTTGGTAGCAGAACAGAACGAATATCCATTGATCTAGTTTGCCTTTTGATTGCAAACAAGATAATTGTGTCCTGTTCTTTGAACTCCTTTTTGATTTCATGTCTTAGAGTTCATACATAAAAATATTTCCTCTTTGTACTTCTTACCACAGTCAAGGCTTATAGGCAGATTTATGATCAGTGCATTCTGGAGTTTGTCTCTTTGTAGCCCACGCACAGCAAACTGCCTGCATGCTTTGTCTTAATTATATCTTGCATGTCACAATTATCTGTGACACAATCATGTCACTCCTTCTCAGAAAGACTGAGGAAATCCAGGGATACTAGTTAGAAGCCCTATGTCACTTAAAACATGGTGAGGTAGACTTCAGACTGAAGAGCAATGATCAACTTTCAGGGTACATCTACCATCATCTAAAGAAAAAGACAATAAATAGTGATACGGCAGGGGAGAAGCACTGGCATTGCTGGACAAGAGTTCCTCCTCCAGGATTGCTGTAGAACATCTAGGGAACAGTGTTGACTCCTCAAAAGACATGTTTTCTTTTCAGAGAAGCAGAGTATTAAGCTTGCGTATTTCCTCCAGTAAAACAGATTGTTAGTTTAACTTCAGCTTGATATAATAGAACAATAGTTGTCAAAATGCCAAAGTAGTAAATGAACATTGACAGACCTGAGTACTGCTGCAGGCTATATTGTCATTAGTGAAGTTTTCGTGGTGTTTTTATCAAAGGATATGGTTCCCTACACCAGCCTGTCACCATTGGGCTGATGTGTGGGCATGAACTCACTGTAGTGCCTTGAAGAGCAGTAATACCTCTCAGAGATGCCTTTTTTTAACTCTTGTCCTTAGGGCACACCTTTTCTTTCTTTTTTTCCCCCTCCCTAAGGCTTTTTAATTTACTGAAATGGAAAGAATGTGAATATCTGCAGAGCAGAATTTTTGCTCTAAGATACTCTCTTCTATTTAGCCCAGGCATGGAGATAGCTGTAGGATAAACCATCTCACCAATATTAGTCTCAAGTGAGGAGTTGTATCTAGGAACTAATTTTTCTTTTGTCACTCACAAATACATAGTGTGCCTTTGTTTTCTTGGATATATAGGAATACCATCTAGTAAGGAATACCACTGATAGACAGGAAAGGATACTAGCATGTCATGGAGAAGAAATGGGTGCTTGTTTCCAAAGTAGAACCTTTCATATCTTTGAGAGCTGTTCTTTTCTCTCAGGTGTGGTTTTCAGGTATGGTAGAGGGTCCAGAAATGGGTGCTTTTGCATCCAAGGTCTAGTACTTGGTAGCATTAAAGCCCCACAAAAGTTAAGGTCGTCTTCACGTGCTCTTAGGTGAGTCCAGCTAGCTTCTAAATGTGACGTTCGGATTTTGCTGGGAGATCAGTTATATGTCCGAGGCTATAAAGTGTCTTAAAGGTTCTACTACAGGGATGTTCTTGCACGTGTGTAAAAACTTCGCTTTGCTGAGTCTGTGTCTGCAGCTTTTTACACATAAGTAACAGAAACGGGATGAGACAGTTACCTTTCTCCAGATATACAACCCATGATTCATTTATAGCTTCTGTGGACAAAAGTGAGAATGGGTGATCAGAGCACTCAAAGAGATGATTAGATTTCTCTGGAAGAAAGACTTACCGATACATGCAATTCTGTATAGAAACTGAAAATTATGGAGCTGCTTTTCAAAACATAGTTCTTGCATAAAGTATGATCTGGGTCTTTCTACAAATTCCTTGTACACATAGGAAGATGTAGAAACAGGTAAAAGCTCAATGTATCAAACTATATTGTTAGAAATACTGTTGAAGTCATGGGTGGTGGAGTCTGAGTATTTCAGTCGCTGTGCAAAGCCTCTGGCGTTTGCAGAGTACACTCTAGTAGTAGATGTAATTGACTCATACATGAATAATACATTGATTTTTCTAGGGGAAATCTTTAATTTCTAGATTGCTTTCTTTTTGTCTTTGCTTCAAAGTATGTCTTGTAGACAACTGAAACATGCAAAGCAGAAGGTGCTTGAACAATCGTCTGGCTACCAGAGAAATATCGTGGTTCTTCATATTTTGATAGTGATAAGTGGAAGAGTACTGTGTTACATGACTTCAAGTTTCACTGAACTTGAATCAGTCTTGGTGTGGCCTCATAACATAGGGGAGAATAAAGGCAGCTGTTCTAGTCTATGACTGAGAGACACTGGATTTTCCAGTTTAGGAGACCCAATTCCTACCCTTTGCAAAATCTACACGTAGGAGCAATAGAGGGGAAAGGCCTTGTGAGAGAAGAAGCTTTTTCCTTCTATTATTTACTTCATTGGGAGTCATTCTTCAATTTTAAATCTCAAAGGACTGAGCAGGTAAAGTGTCTGCCTTCACTGTCCTGTAAGAAGTGATGGTCTGAGTCTAGTGGCTCGGCCTCTGTTTTTGCCTTTCCTCTGTGCTGCTTGGCTGGGACAAGGGGTAGGATTTAATTAAATTCTCAGGGATGCATGCGGCTGCTCTACCACAAGAGGCATTGATAATGGCATGTGGGCTGTACAAGGGTCTGAGTGAATGCTGCTGTTCATAGAGAGCCTGAGCGTGTATGGAGCATGTGTACGTCGCAAGCATGAGAACAACATAATCTTATCCCCAAAATTGCCAAGTACGAAATAATCTAAGGAAACTTGTCTGTGTGGTAGATGCAGAACAGCTGGAGATTTCAAATACACAACTGTGTTGTTTTGCGTACGTTAACAAACACTGAGAATGCTATTAGCTTGCAACTGGCTTAAAATTCTGGTAGTGTGTCAATAAGAAGCATTAGGCTACCTGTGTGAAAAAGTAGAGTAGAGGTAACTCTTAACATATGGCTAATATGTAGAACTGTATATTACATTGCAAGAAGGCAGCTGTTTAATCCTGCTCTTGAGGGAGAAGTGTAGCACCTCTGCTGCTTTATACTTCAGAACATAAAGGACTTTATTCTATATAGTTGCTAGTTTTATTGTGTAATTCTCTGCAATTGATATTTGCTACACTTTTTTTTTTTTTACTTTTCAGGTTGTCCGTCAGATGATGTGGCTGATGGATCATATTTTTAAGTATACAAACTTTGGCATTGTGTCTCTAATCCATGGAGACTTTTTTATAAGACAGGTAAGGGGAAACACATAATAGAGCTCTGATTTATCCATATATTTTAAACACTAATGTTATGGGACTTACTTATTACTGCCTGGATGGTTTGCAGGATGAAATAACTATGCTGTAAGGCTTATATTTGGGGAGGTCTTTGTTCTGAAACTGCTTTATTTTCGAAGCTAATTTTCTTATTTGCGTAGACACAAATGTTTATAGAATCCAATTGTGATGGGAACCTATTAAGAGAGAGGTGTACAAGCAAAATATTTCTTGTCTCTGTGTTTCTGAGCACCTGTTGTTGGTACCCTTTGTCTTCCCTTAGTGATCTTGAAGCCTTGCAAAGAGTTTGGTAGGTCATTCATTGTTCTGACTGTCAAAGTTTCAAAGTGATATGGTAGTGGACCAGTTCAAGGTGGTGATGGGCCTGTGTAAATAGTAATTAATTGATTCTGGAAGGTTAATTATTATTTGAGCATCACAAAAGAATGTCTGTTGAACTCAGCAAAGGAAATACTGAGTGAAAGCCTCAGATTATTTCATACAATTTGGGTGGGGTTTTTTGAGTTTGGTAGTCTGTGCTCTAAAAGTAGTAACTTAGATGGATAATGATAAGCATGAACCTGCTGCAGTCATGTGAGCTGTTGAAATGTTGTATCCAGTTTACATGTTTCTTTCCTCTCTTTATTTCTGTTTGTCTGGACATAAAATGTATAGGCAGCTAGAGAGAATTAATGAATTAGCACTTTACAGAGAAGGAGAAGCTAATGTACTAAAAATGAAGTAAAGAAATACTTAATCACTGCTGTACACAGCTAAATTGAGATTTCTCACTAAGACTAGGGGCATGGTTAGAATACCTGAGGCAAAATTAGATAATAAACCAAAGCTCTCTAGAGCTATACAACTGTATACTGTGAGAGAATGGAAAGGAATAGGGTGTGACACTTTGTAAGATATATATCTGCTTCAGTAGTTAGAATTCACAAAATGCACATTTTGAGCTACACACAGCTGTCAGCTTGTAATTGTAGTTTCTGAGTGTAGTGTTGCAATTCCAGTTACAAAACCAAAGCATTACTGAGCTGCAAAAACTAGGGCTTTTCCTCTTTTTTGTGAAGTGGCTGACATATGCAACATCGGAAATAAAGTGATGTCATCATGAGTCTAAATAAAAACCAATTGAAAATAAAATGCTTCCTGGCTTTTAGTTAGTCTTTGGATGTAGCAAAACCACTGTAGGTGAGCAAGTAATGGTCCTTTGCCTAGTTCTAGAAAGGCCCTAGTAATATTTGGATGAAGAAATACTTCATTTTTCCCCTGTAGAATATTGTAATGTGATCATAGCACAATGCATCCTGCTTGTTAAAAATGTACAGTAGCCTCATTTTCATGACCAATGGCTGTTTTAGGAATCCTTCTGAGGTCTGCTAGAATTGACCGAGACTGTTGGTAACTTGCCAGGTTGGTGGTACAAAAGTGCTTGGCATCCTAAAGAGTTTGTCAGCAGTCTGCTACTACCTGTTTCCTTTCCCGTAAAGGAAAGATGGCTGAGCCTGTTCCTTATGATGGTGGTCAACTAGCCATGGTCCTCAAGAATTGGTTGTATTATGGAGCTGCTTTTACTTCTATATGAATTACTTTCTCCTCTTTCTGGAGAGTGTGTTAACTGCATTTTATCTTTCAGGATTCTCCAGTATTCCACTGGTCACAGTTGCTTCTAAACATTCCTCTCTTTCCCATTAGTCCGGTCGATTTTTCTGTATTGCAGCAGCTTCTTAAACCTCATGGTATTTGCTAAACTCAGCTTACTCACCAGTCGTATTTGCTAGGTTTGTTTAGGTTTTGGAGAGTTCTAATATCTAACATGAAAAGCTCATTGTTCACTGCTCTTTTCCTAACCATTACACTATCCTGGAGTCCTATGGTCTGATGAGAAAGGACTTGTTAAACTGAGGAAGTTTTATATTGCTCTTTAATTGCATTAGTATGGGCAGGCAGAGCTTTTTTCTTCCTTCTCACAAGGTAAGTTAGAAGTGAAACTTTAGGAGAAACACTTCACAAAACTCATGTTCAGTAAAATACTGTTTCCTGTTGTCTTTCACAGCACCACTATTTCCCTCTTCCTTCCTCTGCCAACCACCAAAGAGTGCAAGGTTTTTGGCAGTTTTGTTGACGTTTCAGAGAATTAAAATCACCTCTGCTGAGGAGAGCTTTAATTTTGGACTCCCGTGTCTTTTAAGTGATTTGACAAAGTCACTTCAGAGCACTTAAGAATGATAAGTAATGTAAATAGATTCTTGTGAAAAACTGGGTAGCTCGCTCTTGGTGCATGCAGAGATGGGAAAAGATTGTTATTGAAGATATTTCTGCAGTGATTAAGGACGTATCTTTCTGTCTTAAGTGAAGAAGTTGTGCTAAAAGATCGAAGAGGAGAAATGAGTGAGTCTTTCAAGCAGTACAGATGTGAGTGAAATCTGTGGTTCTGCTGTGGTAACCCAGCCAGAGCCTGGTCTGTGTGTGGTACCTCTGCCATTCTGGTACAGGATGGGGGAGCGTGGAGGGGTGCACAGAAGACAGTGTAAGCAAGAACGCTGTGTGGCTTGCAGAAATTACTGATTTACACATAGACCTCAGAGTCATAGCTTGAGCCCTAGACTGTGTTTACAGAATTCAGCTTAGCAAATCCAGCTCTGGACTCAGTAGCAGCTAGGGAATTCTGTAAATACATCTTCCTGCTAAGTGAGGGTCCCATGTACATTCTGGATGGCACTCTTGCAGAGAAGTCATCAAACCAGGAGCTTCATCTTCAATTTTAGGGGCTTTTTGGCAGCCTTTCTGTAAAGTGGCATTAGTTTGGCCACCAGTAGGTACTCGGAGGAGAACATTGTTTATTATTGTCTTAGGGGCTTATTTATATCTCTGAAAAGAGAGAAATCTTAGAAATATAATAATTATGTCTGATGTTATGTCTTTTAAGCATTCATTTTATATAGATAATGTTTCACCCTTATAGGGAAAAACACACCGTGACCAGCAGCTTGTGTTACTCAAGGATCATCTAGAAAAATATTACAGGAGCCGCAATCGGAAATGGATTGTTTTATTTCCAGAGGGTGGCTTTCTTAGGAAAAGGAGAGAAACAAGCCAGGCATTTGCCAAGAAAAACAATTTGCCATTTCTTAAACATGTCACCCTGCCAAGACTTGGGGCAACACAAGTAATTCTGAAAACACTTGTAGCTCCGCAAGAAAATGGAACTCCAGCAGGTGGAGACGCCGTGATAAAAGGTAAAGACCTCTTTGCTCTTCCGGGTAAAAAGCAGATTAAATGTCAAAGGTTTGAGTTGAGAAAAACGTTGTGTTGAATTGGTCTCTTTAAATGTCAAATATATTCAGAACAGACTACTGTACTTTATATAAATGTTTTCATATTTACTTTTAGTTCTGCTAACTTTATTTTTGACCCTGAGACACACACACAAAAAAAAAGAAAACCTTACTTTTAATTTCATCTATTCTGTGGTGTGGCTGTGTGAATGTGTGGCTTGGCTCACATGATGGGTAAAGCAGATACTGGAATAGGCACCCAGAGTGAGCAAGAAGGTGAGCTGCTTCTTTCAGCAAGACTGATGGTTTGCACTGCTTTGTGATAGCATGGAATGATAGTAAAAGTATTTCTGGAATATGCTGACCATGTTTTTATTCCTGGCTTTGAAATTTTCTTTGTATACAGCGCTGTATACTTTATTCTTTCTCTTGAACTATTTTCTATGGAGTGCAGTTTATTCTGTTCTCTACAGATCTTTATGTTGACTTTCCCTGTTGATATTGGACTTAAGAGTCGCTAATTACTAGATTTGAAGGATTGTTTTGGCTGTCTTAGGTCAGAAGAGTTGTGAGGGAATAAGAGTGTTCCTGCAGCATTTTTGTTCTGGGATGCCTGGGCTGTAGGGGAGGGTATAGCTGGGATATAAATAATGCCTGTAGTTATGGGACTTGGTGCTTCTATAGTGTCTCGATTTTTAAAATTAACTTCTTGGCATGTTCAAGAGCAGGGTTAGATCTTAACTTGGTTGTGGATTTCTGTCACTTGTTATAGAAACAATGGGGGTTGTGGTAGTTTCTTATTGATGAGCACTGCTGGTGTTTTCATAACCAAATTCTGATAATCGTTTAGTGATTTGAAACAAAGATCCATACTAATGAAGCCTCATATGCAGAGGAGTTTGGGTTTTTTTCTGTCTGAGGTTCAAATTTCAGGGTTAGCAAGGACTGTCATACAGAAATTGCTTCCAGATTTTTAGTTTTGAAGTTATTCTTGTCAACATAGGAAATAAATTACGATGAGGCCCTTGTAGAAGTGAAGGTAGGATTTAAAACTAACTGAAAAATCAAGCTTTGGAATGAATCAGAATATTTCCTGTCAGGCAACATTCAGAAAAGAAAGGTTGAAGAAAGCTGTTGTTGTCATAAAACATTTTAGGTTTAAAAGAGAGAAACTGAATATCCCAGTCCTAGTTAAAAAGTTGTTTTTGTAGATAAAAGTTTTGCCTGTTCCTGTTCTATTTCTTCCCATCTCAAAGGTAAAAAGGTATGAAAAGTAAGAAGTTCCCTAAATGAATCACAAGTCCTGCAGTTCTGGAAGGAGACCCAAAGCACTTGTCAAGTACCAGTTTTATATTTTCCTACTCTAAGATTGCTGTTAACGTAGCTGACCATCAAACCTCGCTTTTTTGGAGTTTGGAGGTTTTTTTGAGTTTAGGTGTTTTTTTGTTTGTTTGTTTGTTTGTTTGTTTGGTTTTTTTATTTGTTTGATTTTGGGTTTTTTTTTGTTTGGGGTTTTTTTGTTTGTTGAGGCTGGAGGTTTTTTTGTTGTTTTTAGGGGGGATTTGGGGTTGTTTTGGGGTTTTTTTGTGGGTTTTGGGTTTGGTTTTGGGGAAGTTTTTTGAGTGGCATGATTCAGACACCAGAGAAATAAGCATTTGGCAGTTGGCCTAACTGGGTACTAAAATAAAGGAATTATCTCAGAAAAAGAAAATGGAACTGTTTCTGTCCATCCTACTCAAAAGAAAGAAGGAAAAATAAGTGGGCAAAAATAGGAATGAAGTGTGTGGGTTTAGCTGTCATTTTCTCATAGTAATAGACTTGAAAACATACTAAAAAGCACGAAAAAGGAAAGTGAAAGTAAATTTTATATGACAGGAAAAAGTAATGTTTGATAAGTAATGACACTGAGGTGTTTTGTCCTCTCTTCTTTTAAGCTAACAAAAGTGTTTCTAGCATTGTAAAACATGCCTTTCAGAGATGTATGAAGTGTTAATTCTTGATTTGTATCTTGTATAAAACATTCTTCCTCTAATATTCTGCCTTTCAGATGCTTTTACTTGTTCTCTTACCACATCAGAACATGTTTCTTCAGTTCAATAAAATAAAGTTGTATAAATTGGTAGGTTTATATTTAAAGTTCAAACAAGTTAGTGATCATCTTTACTTTTAATCTCTTTTATCTTTCCCTTTTTCTAATCACGTGAAAGAACCCAGCTCAGTGAAATCAAGCTTGTGTCCTCCTTGGGTTACCATCATGGGGTTGTGGGTGCTAGACCCAGATGTGGTGTGTACAGTCAAGGTTTTGCCAGTGACCTGCACAGACACTGCATATAAACTTTTTGTACATTGTCACTGGACTGCTTTGCTTGGGGAATGGGTTCTTTGTCAGTGACATTGCCCTTGAATTTCATGGTTCATTGCAAATGTTTTTCCTTTGTACCACTACTTCTTGTGGTTTATACTGTCTTACTTAACAATGTTCCTGGTTGCCAAATTGTTCAACTTACTGTAATAAGCTTTCTTCTTCATTATTTGTTATTCTGTCTTTTTGTTCCCACCAAGCTTTATTGATACTCACAGAAATTCATGTTCCTCTATAAAATTCATTTATGGATGAAGAGGAACTCCTTCTCAGCAAAAATTAATGTCCCCTTCCTGTTGAGTTTCCTGGGTAGTTCTGTTATGATGAGTCATGATACACAATGATGATGGTCTTGACTGCTGTAATTTTATTAGGACTTAATTCATTTTAAATCATCTTGTAGCTTTTACACCATTCCAAATTTTATGCCATTCTGCTTCCTCAGCTGGAATAGTGTATAATACTGGGGGGAAGAAGAAAAGATGACAAAAGCAACTGTAATAAAAGATGATCTGTTCTTAATATACTGTTAGGCTGCACCACAGTGTGGCACAAACCATATCAGATACACTTGTTTGATCATGTCACCCCCCAGCTCCTCAGCCCAGCTGCTTTTGTATGTCACATGTCACTGAAGTTGTGGCCTTCAAGCAGTAGTTCAAGAATTGGGCTAATTCGAGCTTGGTGCTACATCATCTGTCGTTCTGCAAGGTCTCTAATCTGATTCCTGTCATCCCTTTGGTGGAGGTGGGTTTATGTTGTGAAGCGCAATGTTCAGTAGCCTCCCCAAAAATTCAGTAGTCTTAATTTTGATGCAAGTATTCTTAATATCCAATCCCCTTTTCAATTTATTTTCATACTGGTTAAGAATTGCCCACAGTTTATTACCTGTTTCTTCCTCTGTAAAGTGACAGGACAAACAGACATTCCTGAGCTAGACAATCAATATTATTTTATTATTCTTGTGCTGAAACTGCTCATTCTTTATCAGTGGTTTTTCCAAGGTAAAGAGCCTCTGTTGTGTTAATTTCCTCCTCCTAACTGTTTTCTTTCATATTTAAAGTCCCAAGTACTAGCCTTCATCAGAGCTAATTTTAACTTACTGCTGGTAAATACAAAATTTAATTACTAAAATACTTGTTGCTTTTGCTGCCTTTTGAAACTCTTGTTTAATTTAATGAACTTACTATCCCTTGATAGCGTGACCACCTTTGAAGCTAAATAATACAAGGAGTGTAGCTCAGTGGTGTCTGTCCCTGAAAAGAGAGTATAAGGTAGTTCTGGTGTCTGATGAGAGCATCCCTCTGGGCAGATCACCCACATTGCAGAAGATTTTAGTGCAGTATAGAAATATGGGCAGCATAAAGAAAAAATCTTAACCCTGTAGGGACCAATGTGTGTGTTTACAGGGCACATCATCTTAACCCTGTAGGGACCAATGTGTGTGTTTACAGGGGTATTTCATGGGTTTGGATTTTTAAAGGTTTTTTCAGTAGAACACTTAGTCCCCATCATGGTTGCAAATACAGTGTTTCTTTGGTTGATAGGAATAAGTCCTGTGAGTTTTAGAACCAGCAGAATGTTCTAAATGCCAAACAGCTGGCAATTCAAAGGAGTTTGGAGCAATTGTTCTTCAAAGATAGACATTTCAGAGCTTATTTTTGATCAGTCTTAATCTGGTATGGTTTTTTTTTAATTCCATTTTATTTTACCATGCAGCAGCTTTTGTCTGGTAAGCTATGAGCTTGGTTACAGCCATATTGAAATCTTACTTTAGTGTTTTCAAATGCAGCAGAGTACATTCGGTTCTGATGCTTTTTGTAAGAGAAATTCAATTTTCCCTTCTGTAGAGCTGGACAGTGAACTTGATAATTGTTTTTTTTTTCTAAATTGGACTTTCTGATTTGCTGTTAAATGAGGAGTGTGATTTGAATCACATGTAAGAAACCTTTTTTTTTTTTTTTTTTATCCTGGAGAAAGGGCTTCTTGTTTTGTTCCAGGTGATTTGTTACAGCAAGATCTTGGAATGAGTCAGATGTTCAGTCTGAGAGTTCATCTTTGGAGAAAAATTTAATCCTGAGGTCAGTGATCCAGCTGATCACATAAGGACAAGAAGAGAACAAGGGACAAATTACAAGAATGGATTGCTATGCAGGGTGAGGCAACAGCCTCTTTTAGCCACATTCAGAGCGCTGTAAGTATTCAGGAAACCACACCTGAATACTAGTGAATGGTAGTAAATATTTTCTTTTTCAAGTGTGAGCTGCAGTCCTCAAGTTCACACCTGGCTGGTACATCCTTTTCCACTCTGGATTCAGTCTGACAGTGTCGCACCACCCAGAGCTCAGCTGAAGGCAAGGTTTCCTGCTGAAATCTGTGTTTATAACCTTCTTTTTCTCAGTGGTGAACACTGACAGTCTGCTGGCAGGTTTGAGGAGTTCTGCACAGTCTAATCCATTTTTTAGCATTAGTTGACCCCAGGGAGCAGTAGCCCAGGGAGGACATAGAACGAAGAGAAACTCTGAACTACAATACATTTGTGATTGCAGACAGCCAAGAGCACCAGAGAGGATACCAGATCACTGAATGTCTTAAAGGTGCGGATGATAAGTTGCTTCTTAAGTAAATATCACTGAATCCACACTAGAACAAAAATAAGGAAGAACATAGTCATGAATATTTGCCTCTGCTGGTGATTTAAAAACAAATAAACCAAAAAACCCCCAAACGAGCTAGGAAACTGCCAGAAAGCTGCTGTTACATGTGGTTGTTCAGTCTTGTCTTAGCACTCAGGAGGCAAGTTTGTACCATCCATACTAAGGTACCTTATTACTATGTGGTTTGGATGCAGTTATGTAGGACAAGTGCCTGCGGGCCTGTTTTGAACATTTATGTGCTATTTAAAGAGAAACAGACAGTTAACATTTTGAAGCAGTTTGAGAAATCAAAGTCCTCCACCTGTGCTGAAGGTGGCAAGCAGACTGACACCACAGAAGAAAAACGAGTGCTCGGATTGATCAGCTTAGATACGGCCTCTCAGCAGTTCCTTCAGCTGAAGTCTCCGGCAGCCAGGCTGCTCAATCTTTCAGCAAGCGCTAGGAATGAAAGATAAGCATGTCATTTAATGGTGGGTAGAAAGTTGAAAAGACTTTGGCTGTCAGAAACATCTGTGGCAAAGGGAGTTCTTGAGCAGATATCCACAACTCCCTGTTTTCTCAGCTAGAAATGCCAGACCTGAGATTCACACCATATTATAACCAATGCAGCAATTTTCTCTTGTTTTGAGCTCCTGTTAATGTACTCCATTAAAAAAAGATAATATAGTTTATTCTTGTTCAAAGGTCTGCTTAGGTGTGAAATCAGTGTCCTTGGAGAAGGGGTCCTACCCCTTATTGTCTCGTGCATTTGTCTGTTTCTTTTTCAGTTTCAGCATCTCTTAGTGCTTCCTGACTTTCAAATAAATTTGCTCATGAGAAGGTTGCAACATAGTATAACCCCCCCAAAAGGACATCAAGATTTATTTAAAAATTTTCTTAAATTCTTGATGACTTAGGTTTTTTTGGCAGTCTGAGATCTTGGATGATTATGTAAGGCTTATTTTAAAGCAGCACATGGACAAATATGCCTGTGACTGATTTGATAGCACATGGAGGTAGCTGCACTGAGACCTGCTTGCTCTGGAGGAGGGTCTCTAGCGGCTGACGTTACCTTCAAAATTACTTTTTTTTTTCTAACAAGCTGTTCCTGGTGGGCTGTCAGAGTTTTGCTCCCCACCCTGCCCTGAAAGGGGTGGCAGATGAGTTCGGAGCTGGTCTGAGGAATCCATTGCAGCAGCTCTGCTCCACAAAAGCAGAAGGTAGGAAATCACACAGCAGAGGACTGCAGGAGTCTTCCCGTAATAAAGTTCAAACCATTATCCACTGAAAGAACAGCTTTAAATACTAGCTAAATATTTAATAAATTATTTTAAAACACTTTATTATTTACAGTAATGTGCCCATATTCTTCTGGCACTTTTTAATTGCAATTAATGATCTTTGTTGCTTACTCAGACAATTTACTTGTCTTTATCCATTCTTGCTTTACATCTGGGAAAATAATAAATTCAATTACTTTGTTACAAAATCTATTTCTAAATGAATACTTCTGTGGATTTACTATTAATTTCATATTGGCTCTTCTCTGATTCATTGCTGCTTTTAAAATGAAGGACTCTGTAGTTAGTGCTTTCCTTAAGAGAGGCTTGACAAGCACTCTGTCATGATGCTGGCAAGCCTGGAGCCTCTAATTGTGTTCTCATTTCACGTATCTGTCAGGGTTTTAAAGTACTGTATTTCCAGAAGGTAGCATTGAATGTTTCAGCTTGACCTCTGTAGCTTGCCCTTGGTCAAATTTTGGAATAGCGTGTTGCATGCTGCTAGTAGTTCATAACCTAAATTTTAGGAAATGCTGTCTAGCCTGATTCAAGTAGTGCATGCATGTTTGTAACAAAGTGGTGGGTAGACACCAAGAAGACACTAGCTGCTTGTTAAAATAATTGATAGATACATGTGATGATATTACTGTAATTGTCTTTTCATACTTAATTGAATGAAATGCAAGTTAAATGCAGGTAGAAACTTGCAAATGGGTTCTTGCATGTATGTTCTGGTTGTAGTTAATAAGGGTGCCTTTTCAAGTACTGCTCAGGCTGTGCGTTGCAGATTTGTTCAGGTGCGTCATAGGTCTTCTGTAGAATTGGAGTGGTGACTCTGGGCAAGACTAATTATCTGTCCAGCCCAACATCTTGTCCATGACTCCAAGTGGATTTCAGAGGAAGTGTGTGAACACAGCAAATGTGCATCATGCTTCTCCCACATACTCTCCTAGCTTCCAGCTGTTCCCTGTGGGGTAGGTTTCCCAAGCCGGGTGGGGGTTTCTGCCTGGTTAGTTAACCCGCCAGTGGATTTCTTCTGTGTATTTGTTCAATTCCTCCTTGAACCCAACTCTTGACATCCTTTAACAAGGGATTCCCCGCGGTTTTATTCTGCTCTGCAGAAAGAATAGTTTCTCTGTTTGCTTTGAAAACTTTTCCTTTTGGCTTAATTTTGAATGCATCTTTGCTTGTATTGAGAAGGATGGTGAACAGTCAATCCCCATGCATGTTCTTCATGCCAACAGTGTTCTTGTCAACCTCTGTTATATTTGTTTCATAGCTATCTCAGCTGCAGGCTTGAAGAGTATTGTACTTTGTACTAAAAGCTAACACTTATGTTCTTTTGGCAATGGGTGGCTGTTTTTGATAGTCAGCTTTTTAAATACTTAAGGGTACTGCTGGGTATGATGCAAGCATATTGCTATACTAGTGTATCAGGTGTGATTAACTGAGCATTACTATACCAGTCTGAACATAACATGACCTCAAATACAAGGCAGCTTCAGAACAGATCTAAAAATTGACAAGCTAAACTCGAAGTGTCATCTTGGCAATGTGCCCTTTCTTCCTGGTTTGCTCTACAGATGTGCTGCTCTCCCTCATTGCAAACCTGTGAGTTGAAGACGTGCCAGAGAGGTGTCATGGCTAGGTTGATACATGACCTGAACTATTGCTGGTAGTAACCTATATTCAGATTTAAATTTTACTCCCCTGAATAATCTTCATAACAAATATTTTCACCTCCTTTGATCCTTTTTTCAGTTTCTAAATATGGTGAGCAGCATCTGAGCATGTACTGGTATCAGCCTTTCCTGTGACCTTGCCAGTGCAGGAGCCTCTCCATTTTGAAAACTGACCATCTTCTGTTCTTGCTTTCTTATCCTGAATACACAAAGTGCTGTATTTCATCTTTGTCACCTAACTCAGATTTTAAGAAGCTTTGAGGAATCTGCATGGCTACTGCTCCATCAGTGAGCTGCATCTACGAGTTTTTACAAAGGCACAGCTGTAAATGTGCTTGAAGTGCAGACTAAGAGGCTTGAATGTTAATTTTGGAGTTTTCTCTTTTGGTGAAGGAGGGGAAGCACCTAACTTTGGGGCCAACGTGTCATGTGACTGTACTCATACCTGGTAAAGTACTTGTTCTATTTGGTGTACTGCAGTATGTAAGAACAACAGAGATAACTGTGAAAGTAAAATCTAGGTCTAGCTGGAGTGTGGAAGAGTATTTCTGTGCTCTGTAATGAAATCTGGATTTGATTTTTGATGGTCTTATTATATTTGTGCTTCATACCTCATGAAGTAATATAAAAATTGAATAACTCTCAAGTAAGTGACATGCACTTTCTGATCACTTTTAATACCACCTTCCTTTTTGTTCCTAGAGAGCAAATCAAAAGGCCTCCAGTGGGTGATAGATACAACCATTGCGTATCCCAAAGGTGAACCTATAGACATCCAAACTTGGATTCTTGGCTATCGACAACCAACAGTTACACATGTACATTACAGGTAGGAAACAAACCTTCTACTCTTACATTGAACTCAAATATTAAAAAGCACGTATTAGTAACATCATGTTTCAGGATGTGGGAAATCAGTAGCAATGGGGATTTTTTCTAATGTGTTTCACACAGGTGGGAAATTCATGTTATCTAAACACAACTCAGGATTTGTGTTGTTTTTTTTTTTAAAGTTCAGTGACTATTCCATATTTTAGGACAGACCTTTAAGTTTTGAACTTACATCCTGTGGCTGAATAGAGTTATGGGGAATGTATTTGAAGGGCAGGTCATCTTTTATACCGTCATGTTAAGGTGCTGATAAACCTAAATTGATTTTTTTAATTTTATTTTTAAATAATGACAATTAAAATCACTGTTAAATACATAGATTTCCTAAGAGACTATTATATTTAACTTTCTGACAAAGAAATATCAGCTTTTTCACTCAAACCATACTCTTGTGCAGAGTAACACTGGAAAAAGTAGCAGCTCTCACTGCCACCTAGAAAGGGGGTTTATTAAAACTTTCTCATCAGCAGTTCTTTGAATAAAGACCCAAACTGGTGGAGAGAAAAGTTGCATTTTGGTTTTGGTTTGCACTTAATTGAAAGTCCGAAATCTCCAGAAGTATTTTAACACTTTTCCTAAAACAAATAAGTTATTGCATTTTGTTCCAAAATTGTATTATTTTGTGTCATTCCCTTATGATGATTTGGGGAGCTTTTAGACTTTTACAGATACCCCTGTGTGGATCCCTTGGTTGGCAGTTTAAGTGGCAAGACCTTCACCAGCATCAGTGTTGTGTGATGCAGAGTGCAGGCTGCTCACAGGAGCTCCTTTCCACAGCCGTGTTTAAATCTGTCCCTACTTTTTATAGAGAGCTGGCTTCCAAGTTTTTCTGAAGGTGAACATAGTTACACCCTAATTTGTGTAAGAGACCATTTTATCTGTTGTGCTTTATTCAGGTCACCTTAGTGCTCTCTCAGATCTCTAGGATAATTGCAAGTTGGAGGTAGTTAGAATTCTACTAAGCAGTATATCCAAAAAGTCTTGCTTTTAACACAAGAAAAAGTTATCTTAAGTTGAATTAACTTCCTGCTTCTCAAAACCTGTTTCTGAGCGTGAGCATAAATATGATGCAACCTTCCTTGGATTGAGTTTGAATGTTAGAGTTCTTGTAGTACTGGAATTCTAAGAAAAATATTAGAAATTATTTATGGTTGGGTGTAGGTTTGTTGTTTTCTTCCAGAGGGTCTAAATCACTGGTTTAGATGTGGCAAGCCTCTCTAGTTGATTTTTTTATTTTTTAATAACCTTTAGTTGTTATGGCTGACCTTGCAAAAACATTTGAAGTGTGCTCTAATGGAGCGGGCCGAGCATGGGATGTGATACCTCTGAAATGAGAACAGGGTGACTTGGTTTTAACTGGAGCTTTGGCTGACTTGCCAGCCCTGGTAATTCTTCAGGGGCTGTAGTTGGTTGCAGGGTAGCAATTGTTAAAGGTGCATTTAACAAAGTGCCCTGGCTCTGACAGTGGGCAGTAGCAGCAAAGGTACCAGGAAGGCAGTCTGTGTGACATCCCATCCCTCTGCACCTGAACAAATGGGGACTGTAATGTGTTCCCACCAGGTGTCACATCTGGAGCACTCTTTTGGTGGGTGCTCGTGGACCTGACTCCAGGACTCTTTTAACCTACTCAGACTTATACAATTTCCCATGACGCCACGTGTAACTGTTTGTGAGAGTGGCAACCAGTACCACTCCCTTTTTGATCATGTTAAGTTCTCCACCTGATGCCTTCAGTGGGAGCATCCTGTTTCCCATGTCCTACCAGTAGTGGATGAGTCATTCCTCAGTGATGTTCCCTGTGATTTTACAGAGCTTGCTCATACCCTCCCTTAGCTGTCCCTGTCCCTCTTCTCAGCCCAATGAGTCTTCATCTGTTTGGTGTCTCCCTACACAAAAGCATTTCCCTCATTATCTTGCTGCTTTTGTCTGTGCATTTTCTACTCCTGCTGTAACTAGTTTATGAGTTGACTGACATCCTGAATTCCCCCCACTGATTTAAGGATCATTTACCACAGTAATAATAGCTAATCTTAGAGGCTCTAGCAGCATTATGTGTAGCTGCTGATGCTTTTTCCTTCCCCAGTGTTCATTGCCTTGCATTTATTGGTGTTTAATTTCATCAGCAACTATGGTCAGGTCATTCTGTAACTTTTCTCTTTGATTACCCAGAATAATTCTGTACCAAAAAAGTAATACCACTCTTGTATCCTTTTTTCCGTATTTAGTGTAGCATCTAGATATGATATGCTAAGACCTTTCAATGTATCTGGAATTAGAGCTGTAGTTTGAAAATAATATGGTGGATTTTCACCTTGAGTGTTTCTCACAATAACATTTATTTTTAGATATTTTGGTGTGGCTTTAAAAACACTTTTCGGTTTTACGTAAAGGTTATATTTATCCATGGCAGGATTAGCAGATAGCAACTGAACAGCATGTGTGCATGAATTTGCTCATGTTGCATCATCATTTTCTATTGCTTGTATAGAAATTTTCCTGTTGGATTCCCTCCAGGGCATTACAGCAACTGCTTTTTTTGTTATTTTTTCCAAGATCACCTGACCTTATTCGTTAAGGGTTATTTTTTAGCAGAGTGCTGTAATATGTTGGGCACCCTCAGGATTTTGGCAGCTTCAGGTCGTGTATTGATGATTTGAACAGAGTTGTTGGTGCCACTGAAAACCTGTGAAGACGGTGATGTGCCTGGGAAACTGCGAGTGGTGGATAGTGAAGAGCAGGGAACAGCCGTTCTCTCATGGAGAGTTTCTGGTGTTAGAGGAAACCTTACAGCTCTGCTATCACTTTACTGAACCAGTCCAGTGGGCTTCAATTTCTTGGAGCTTATTTTTGAAAACATAGGAATGGGCAGTGGAAAACTGTCCCTTAGGAGCTTTGCTCGTGTGCCTCCTAGGTGCTGTCCTTACTTGTCTTGAGCCTGCGTCTGTGTCAGATCTCAATCAGGAGCAGTTCTGGAAAAACACCAAACCACTTTATGCTGGTTAAGCAGTGCATGCTACCAACAGCTGTACTTTGACCAGCTGGCTGATCATTGCCATGTCAGCCTCTGTCCTCTCATCCCTGCAACTTTTGTTTGGAAATGCAAAACTACCTTTTAATGTACTGGAAAGTGTCCTGGGAAGCTCCTGTACAGTGTTTCTCCCTGAGAGCTGGTCAAGCCAAGAGTGGAAGATGATGCATCTCATCTGCATAGCTGCACAGTTTGACCAGGAAACCTGAACTACTTCTTTAAGGTTGTCTTCCCTGTGGAGACCAAAACATTGGTGTAGCAAAGCCATTAGAGTATCTGGGATCGTCATCTGGGAAGGCCGGCACTTGTTCTGCAGGTCACTAATTGAGGTGGTTCCTCAGTAGTTTTTAATTTTGGTAACATTTGGGTATTAACTAGTCTTTGTTCTTAACTGTGTAGGTGAGGATTAATCAGTGACTGAGGTCTGAAAAAGCCTGTGCTGTGTTGAACCCTGAGATATCCTTTGTAAAGTTGGTGCTAGTTGATGTTAAAGAGTTCCTTTAACATTTTGAAACAAACTCAGTTAGCAAAGGAAAACCCAGGGTAAAGTGGACTTGATCTTTATGGAAGCTTTCAGAGGGGTGTTGGTATTTTTCTGCATTTGACAGGGATGTCCTCTTAAATTTTCATGAAACATATATCAAGTATGTCTGGATTGTTGTTATTCTCCCCGTTTCCTGTATTTAGTGCAATAACACTTAGCTCATCATTTGTAATTCAAAATGTCTTCGAGAACTACATTTGAAATAGATTTAGGGGTAATTTTTAAATAACTGGGAAGAGAGCACATTGATTTCTCACCTGTCCTTTCTTTTAACTAAATTATAGGGAAAAAAGGTGCACCCCTTTGGACAAAGGAAAGAATAGTTTTGTCCTGATGCCATCTCTACTGTATGAAAGGAAAATTGGGATTTAAACATGCTTATCCTTTTTTAGAGTAGGCCAGAGCGAGGTATTGATATATGACAGCAGTGGGGAAAAACCGAGCATTTTCTGTGCCACTTGAACTGGAGCAGAGGAAGCTACGGAGCTGCTTTTGTTCTGGTGCCTCAGTCAGTGCCTTCTGCTGTGCCCCTTGATCACAACCTGTCTCCTTCTGCCTTAAAGATTTTCAAACCTGGTGATTTCCTTTTCTCATAGCCTGTGCCTTTGCTGCAGGATTATTTCTGTTTCATCCTACTAGGGAGCAACAGAGGAGTGTAGAGAACACAGCGAGCAGCCTTATGTTATCACTTCTAGATGCTTTTCTAGCTGATGGAAATGGCAGAGAAGGATCAGTTTAGTTCAGTAATGCTTTTTTTAAAAAGTTCAGTTTTGATAATCCGTTGAACCTTCCTTGTCAAACTTAAATTTTCAGTACAAATGACATGTTTTTCAGAAGTTCATGATTAGGCTGAGCTGTGGCCTGATTTTCCTCAGGGTGTCAAGAGGAAGCTCCCTACAAAAAAGAACATTTGGGCAAGTTTGAATCTTCAAAACACAAAGGTGTGACTGACTTGTCTCAAAACTAATTGGAAAGTCCTGCAAAACTGGATTTGCTCTCTGAAACATAATACTCAAGCAAAATATCTAATGAAGTTCCTCCAGGTCAAATGGCACTGGGATTTTTGTGGGAGATTTCAATCCATCTGTTAAAGCACTAAGCATCAAAAGAAGACAGCTGGAAGGTGCAGGACATCTCTAAGTAGAGGCATCACTATGAGACCTGCCTTGTAATGAGCCTGTTGGAAAGGTTTATTTCCTCTTCTCCAATGGTTCAGCTTTATGCTTGAGTCATTTTGTGAGGTGTGTTGATCCCAAATTCAGACTCCCTACACTTCCACTCAGCAGAAATAAGCTGAGTGGTTTGGTGTCAGTGTAGCGAGGCCACATACTGGCTGCTATTCTCATCTCCACCATTTCCCACTGTGAGTTGAGTTTTGGGATTATTTCTGCTTACATCAAGCACTACTTTAGTCTAATTCACTTGGTGTTTCCCAGCTGGTCTCCAAGTTTCTCCAATAGTAAGATTTCCCTTTCCCACGTGCTGCAGTTCTGTTGACAAAACCTGAGTTAAAAATCTAAAAAACCCTGTGTATGAAGTTTATTTGACATTTAGCATCCCGTCAGTCAGGAATGGCATGGGGTTGGGGTTTTTTTGCGGTAGCTTCCTGCTGGGTGATGCCCTCAGATGACCACATCCCACTTTTGCACTCTGTGACTGTGGTTGTGGTGTAGCAGCCAGCTCTGACATCAGAACCAGCCCACGTCTCCTCTGGTGCAGAGTAGCTGTGTTCGTGCTGCGTGGAAGTGCCACACTATTCCCAGCTAGCTCAGCTGTCTTTGTGCCGTAATGCAGATGAGTACTCTGTCTCCTTTCCTCCTCGTACCAGTTTTTGTGCTCTGCCGCTGTTGGAGCAGGCTTTCAACTACTGGGGAAGTTCTTTTTTTGTGTCCACACTGATACAGATTTATTGAAATAAACCAGGCTCCAAGCTATAAATAAGATGAAATACGTCATGGTTGTTATGAATGAGTTTTGCAGAAGTGTCTGTGAAGGGCATCCCATTTGGCAGTATATTTTAATACACTTTTTTACGCAAGTAGCTTATTTTTGGTCATGCCTGAGATCTACCAACAACCTTCGCTGTCCTGAATTTATTTAGAGTCATTGAAACAGCAAGTAATAATATGATTTATAAAGAGTGGCAGGTAATACAGAACTTGAATTCAATGTAGGACAGATGATAAAAGGCAGTTTGTACTTAGTGGTATCTGTGAACTTCAGAATTTAAATACAGAACCAGAGGTTGTTTCTCCAATAAGGACCACTTAAAAGAAATTAAAGGACCACTTAAAAGAGATCACATGTTTCTGAAAATTATTTGGTATTTTCTGAGGAATGGCTTATCAGTAGCTAATTCTTCACGATTTTGTACGTATGCCAATGCATCTTCAGCAGCTACATCTCCTGTTTTTTGAAATCCTTTCTTTCCTGGGCTGTCACTTATGCTCACATATTCTGGCTTGGGACATAGATACAAATTTGTGTAGTGGTTTAAGTAAGTCGCCATCCCTCAGTCAGCTGCCCGGCGTGTCCTGCAGCAGTCGTCACCTCCCAGCTGCTGGTGGGGAACCTCCAGGCACAAGGTAGTGCTTCATTACTGAAACAGCTTTGCTGATTCCTGTCAGAATACACCTTGACTTCTGTCGCCTCTTCAAGGTGCAGCCTGTGGCGTCACTGCTTTTAGCCTCTTCCCCCTGATGACAGCAAAGCAGCTGTTCTCGTGATGAGAATCAAAAGAAGGTATTTCCATTCCACTTGAATTTTCTGGTCAGGTTATCCATTGCTATGAAGTTCCTTGTTTGCCACACTAGGAACAAAGATGCTCTTACTTCCATGCAATGAGAGGTTAGTTTTGTCCGAAAGCTAGAAAGATTCCAGAGTCCAAGAGACTAGAATCTTCAGATATTCCATGTTGACCTTGTTTCTTGCCTGGGCAGCTCTCTGTAATGCTAACTTCTTATTCTCCTGAGGAGATCATTAATATTTTGCTTTTAAAGGTGTTCCTGGTGCTGCACACTCAAATGTGGGGTAAAGCCAAGGTGATGCTCATGCACTGACCACAATGATACCTACTTAAATATCTCATTGAAAGGAAGGAACTGTTTCCTGCATCTTTTAACACTGGCAGATGTCACATCCAAGGGCTGGGGATGAGTCTGCTCCAGTCAGAGCAATGGCTTTCTGCTGCTGTTTTGGATCATTTGTGTAGAGTTTTGTAACAACAGACTTGCTCAGTTACCTTTCCTGAACCCAGTCTCCTTAAAGAGAGTGTTCTTTTAAAGCACAGACGCCAGCTGAGCCATCTGATGGGTAGGGAACGATGATATCAGCAGTGTGTGTAGTATAAATATAGGGGGGTTTAGCTTCTCCTTAGCTAGCACAGAAAGGGCTTGTTTCCAGAGTTTGAGGATTTTTTTTTTAAATATTTAATCTCTAATTTAGCTCAGTCATTAGTAAGAATATTCTCCCAGTAAACATAACTCTGGATGATCTAAAAATACATTTGAAAATGCTTCTAAATACACTAGCATTAACCATTGCTAAGTTGTGGCAGCCAGTGTAGCTTTATTGGAAAACCAGTTGTTTTATATTCTATTCATTCAGACTGGGTGTAATGGTGATTGCTTCTTAAACTTTTTAGCAGTAGAGTTTATCTCCAGACATTCAAGTTTTATGGCACTGGTATTGATTCCCACAAGAGCCTGGATGGATTCAAGCAGAAAAGTGGTGTGGTGCGTTCCATTAGTCTCTCCCAACACTGGTATCACCTGTGCTACTTTGCAAGGTCATGTGATAATGTTTTCAGAGTTGAAGGTATGTTCTTGGCCGAACAGTAGGCTTGACTAGGTGACTGAGCTGTAGAGTTGTTACCCATTAGGTAATGGAGAAGTAAAGGCATAGCTACATTTACGGTGGAGACTGCACATGAAGCCAGGTAACCCTAGACTTCTGTCCTGAGCCCACACACGCATTCTGTTAGTTCTGAACCATCTTAAAACTTGCGTAAGCAAGCATCTGTCCTTCAAAAATATACTGTGAAACACAATATTCAGTTGCTGAGCCTTTTTATCTGTTCACAACAGATAGGCTGGAGAGAGTAAAAATAGTGCTTGGCAGCTTGGTTGTGTTTGGGGACACAGAGTAAGTCTTTTGGAGTGTTATACCCTCAACAAAAATGATCCTTTCTCTGAGTGTGTTTTTTACTTGCCTCTACATGGCTTAATTTTAACCTGCTGTAGAACATCTGGTCTTCAAGATAAAATAGTTCTCTATTGCCTGTCTTTGTCATTGTTCTTAATATGCATGCTAAAAACTAGAGCCGTTTACTGAACCGCCGTTTCATAACGTTTGTCTTTTGCCAAAGACTTTCCTTCAAACTATGTTTTATCTGAGATAACATTTGATGATTTCTGGTTACTGAGACTGGCTTTACTGGAGCACATGCAAGATGATTTAGGTAGAATTGCTACAAAGGCTACAGAAAAAGCTGAGTTCGTGTTGTTACCATGGGTGGCAAATAAAGTTGTTCATCTCCTTATATTGAAGTTAGCTCTGTATACTGAAGCACTGTCATTTGTAATGCACTCACACAACTGTAGGAATGCTTTGCTGTTGGTCCCCCCCCACTTACAGCCTCTTTCCGTGCATCATACTGAAGGGAGAAGGGACAACTTAGTCAGCAACAAGACAAGCAAAGATGTTGAAACTGGTAACAGCAACAAAAGCATTCTTCAGAAGCATCTTATTTAGGTAGTCCGACATTCCCGTATCTGGTCAGAGATTCCCATGTGATTGTGGTGTTACTTCAGATTCTTTGCAGAGTAATCAGTCAAGACTGTGTTGAAAATGAAATGGAAATCCACGGAGGAAAATAGAAGCGTGGTATAGATGACAGGCTACATGGGAGCTCACCTGAAAAGAGGGACCTACAGTAAAGGTCTTGCATTTCAGAGGATGACTTTTTCAGGCCAGCCTGATACACAATCTCTTCTGCACTGGCCTCCCAGTGAAACAATTCTTGTATGTACCAAAAGGCACTTGGGGTCTGCCGAGGAGATTTCACAGTTACTGTAAGAGTTGAAATTCTACTTTGAAAAAAATCCAGTGAGGTATGGTGGGTTATTTGGGGGTTTCAGTATGTATGTACCTCAGGGAATTCTGCCCTGGATAGCTGTTTTTCTAAGCAGACTAAGTATTCAGCATGAAAGTACCAAAATATCAGTAAATCTTCCATTGGTGTTTTCAAAGCAGAGCAGCAATATTTGAGTACATTTACTTACATGATTGATTTTCAGTGTAAAACTTGCCTTAAAAATTTCAGGCAAAGCTGCTAACATCCTTTGAAAAGCACAGAAGATATTTTTCTGAGATGTGGAAGAGCTGTTGCTATTTGCTGATGTCATTATGTGGCTTCTGCCTATTGAATTGTTTCTTCAAAACTGCAGATGAAATTTCTCAGTCTTTTATTTCTTTCAGTGTGTGAACTTCATTGCTCTTCGATTTGTATGGGGTTTTTAGGGATATAGTGTGGTGCTATTCTATTAAAAAAAACCCTAGCAACTTATTAGCTTTTATCAAGTGCTGTAGTACAGCATTTGATGGAGACTAATGCCTATGTCTTGTGTGCTTCTGAATGGTAACCTAGAATATTCCAGTTTTATACCCTTAATACCTATGTGATCTGTGAGTTGGAGGAAGCATGAACCATGCAGTTAGATTTATACAAAAGTCTTGTTCTCTGTGTTTTGTGGTGGGCTGCAACAGCTGGAGAAGAGTTTTATTCCTCACATACAGAATGCATTTCCCAGTTTTAATTTATGTTTGCTTCTTTGGTAGGATTTTTCCAGTTAAAGATGTACCTGCAGAGCCTGAAGCTCTCACAGACTGGCTGTATCAACGATTCATTGAAAAGGAGGACCTCTTGACACATTTCTATGAAACAGGTAGGATGATACGGAGCAAAGAGAATTGTGCTTTGCTGCTTACTTTTCTTACAAGGATCTTGGAATGGTTTAAGAATGTGTAAGCAGTCTTCACATGAATACAGGAGATGTAACTCTTACTACTTTTTGTGTGGCAGAGAAGTATGATTAAAAAATTATCTGGGAAAGGTGAATTCCCTGGGTAACATGAGAATTAGGGTCTTTGGAAACAGTCATGTTCAAAACAGATCTAAGGAAATACTCTTTTTCTGCAGTAATCTACAGTTCAATGGTGAAATTTACTGCTGTGAGTCTTCATGGAGTGGAATAATTTAGCCAATTGCAAAGAGATAGTGAGCATGTATAGTAAAAGTTAAATTTGGGAGGGGGGTATAAACCTTCAAGGTTCAGAATGAGCATGTTCTTAACTAAAAGGGATCAAATAAGTCTCTGTGTGAGGCAGATTATTTTATCTGCTTAGTGTGGCTATTTAGTGTGTTCCTCTGGCACTTGTGCTGCTAGAGAAAACTGAGCAAAGTTGTCTGCAGGTCTAATCCAAACCTGCAGTCCTCTTCTGTTTCATGTTAAACTAAACCAAAAGATGCTCTGATTGGAAGGATCTGTGAGAGTTACATGGCACAGAGTCTCTGGAGCCTTGATCTGCAGCCGTTCCTGCTGCAAGGATCACTTCTGCCATCATAAACTTCATTGTTAATGGATCAGAGGAATTTCAATGAACTTGGGGCATTAATAACATTACTGAAGGGATACTGGCAAACATGATTTAAAATATCAGGTAAATACTATGAAACTGTGGCTGGAGGAGTTTCTTCAAGTTTGATTTTCTTTTTTCCATCCAGCTGGTAGTGAAGTATAGCATGTGTGCTCCAGTTGGGGGTGGATTTGAGGGGGTGTGTTCAGGGTACAGAACAGAGGAATTCATCACAATAAAAAGGAAAAATGAAGTCCAGAGAGATAAAAATAGAGTTTTATTTTGATATACAGGCAAGGAAATTTATAAAACTAGACTGAGTAGGAAGACTGCAAATGAAATAATGCAACTTGTCTCTAAAGCAAAATATTCTCTTCATTAGCAAATCACAGTTGTTGGTGGGGGAAAGTGTTCCATCTCTCAAATCAGCTGAGTTTAGTATTCCAGGGTGACTACATTCAACAAAGATGCCGCTTTTATCAAATGATTTATTGGGAAGGCTGCTTTAATTGAGTTTTGAGTGCTTAATTTGTCAGTGAAAGTGCTTAAAAAGATTACTAGAACTCTTTAACGACCCAGGGTTGTATTTTGTTTTATGAAGTTCTGCTGTCACTTCAGCCATCACTGATGGCAGAAGTCAGACTTTGCTATATATATTGCATCCAAATGCATATATTGGACTTTATTAGACAAATAACTTTGTGTGTCTCTTTAAAAATACAAGTATAGCAAATAGATTGTAAAGAATTATTGTTATTAAGACATTATTTTATAATACCTTTGAAATAAATCATACCCAGAAAATCTAAATAGTCCAGAATTTCAGAGTATAATTAATATAATCAGATTTATTCATTGAAATGTGCTTCCAAAATGGGATAATTGGTTATAATTTGCCAGTGTAATCAGTATAAATTAATAGGACGTGTTTTAAATGTAAATGCTATGACATAGGACCTTATTAGGCATAAATTAGCATAATTTAAAGTTACTGCCATTTATGCCAGTTGAGAACTTCCTTGCATTGCTTTTGTTGACCTGCTTAAAAAGTGCTGTTACAGTTTTTGCATCCCCCCTGGAAAAGTCCTGAGGCTGAATGTGAGGGGAATCCCTGACTCTGCTCCAAAGCCATCTGTATACTGACCTGTTACCTGGTCACAAGTTGGTGTGGTTTTAAGACTTAGGGCTCTTTCATAACTTTTTTTTTTCCTTATTCTAAAATACATGCTACTTAGGAAAGTGTTTCTGTTCGTAAGGTTTACTTCATAAAGCTGGAGTAACATTTAATGGTATGTGAAACTTTAAAAAGCTTGCATTGACAGTATCATTGGCAGGAATGTATTTTTTGGCGTGTTTTTATATGGGAAGAGAAAGAAACAAAGCCTAAAGCAGCTTTTTCCTTTTTGCTGTATTCTTAAGTGTTAAGAACTTTAACTGTCTGGGAAAAACCTGTAATAGTAAACTTCTTGAAATTAAACAAAAAAAAGTATCTGCCTAAAATTTGAATGGAAACTGTCCCACAATTTCTTACAGGTGCGTTTTACACATTTAATTTATAAAATTAAAACCACTTAGAGTTAATAGCTGTAGGTGTAAGTAACAGAAAGACTCCTATTTTAGCAGCCAGTAGAAAATTTGTATTGGCAAATTCTTGATTTCTCTGAAGTCTTCAGCAGGATAACCTTGAACACCACAGTAACACAAATGAGATTACATTTAGCAGGACAAAAACACTTGGGGACTAATAAAAAAAATAAATTAAAAAAATAAAAAAGCCAAAGACATAAGCATGAATTAAGAGTAGTTGTATACTGAAGCCATTGTGCTCCTCATTCACTGTGAATTACAGAATCATAGAATAGTTTGGCTTAGAAGGGGACCTTGAAAATCTCATTCCAAGCCCCCTGCCAGGGCAGGGACACCTTTCTCTAGACGAGGTTGCTCAGAGCTCCATCCAACCTGGCCTTGAACACTTCAGGGATGGGGCATCCCCAGCTTCCCTGGGCAGCTCACTCCAGTGCCTCACCACCCTCACAGGGAAGAATTTCTTCCTCATACCCAATCTAAACCTCCTCTTTGCAGTTTGAACCCATTCCCCCTTGTCCTGTCATTACGTGCTCTTGTAAATAGTCTTGTCCCATCTTTCCTGTAAGTGCTCATAAGCCAATTGGTGTGAGGGAACTAGAAAAGAAAGCTGTGTCATCCTACAGGACAATGGGAAAGGATTTTCACCAGCGCTATGGAAACACTCCTCGCTGTACCAAACCCGAAACCTCATCTGGAAATTCTGCGTACAGGGCCGTCATCCCTGGTCGAAAAACATGAATTGAGCTGGGAAGAGGGACGGATAATAAATGCTAAGATGTTTACGAGGAAGGAGTTGTCATTTCTGTGAAGGACAGCTAAAAGTACTTGGCTTGTCTCAGCTGGAAAAGCAAAGGATTAAAGATACAAGCTGACTTGGGAGAGGGGCAAGCGAGCTGCCGTCTGTATGTACTGAAGGAAAAGAAAAGTTATTTAAACCAGAAGTCAGTGTTGGTACAGAAAAACAAATGGGCCGTGGCAGAACAAACGCAGCGTAGAGTGGACAAACAGTAGCTTAGCCAGGAGAGTTACTGGGGAATAAGTGATGTGACACATCTGCCCATGTGTGAAAATATGTATCAGGGAGAGGTGGATGAGGCTTGTCCAGGGTTTTTTTAGGCTTTTTCTTAGTTTGTTTTTTTTTCTTCTTTTAATTTAAGTGCATTCATGCAGGAAGAAAAACTTTGTCTTAAATGCTTGATTGCAGTTCCTCCAGTGATTGCAAATGAAGCGTAGAGATAAGCTGCTGATGGTATCTAATTGCCCAAATTATGTGGTTCCTGAAATTAAAAATTGACACCGCTGCGTCTTTACTCTTTGAATCATTAATTTCATGTTCTTCTGTGAGAAGTTGAGACTCCATAATGCTGCAGCAAGTACATCATTTTGTCTGGTGTATTTAGAGTTTTTATGGACACTCTTCAGGATTAACAACAGCAAAAGTGGTTTCTATCATCGAAGCTTTGTGCATCTCAATAAAATGCAACACAAATTATTTAACATGCTGGTGCAAATATATGCAAATAGTTTGCTTAGGATCATAAAGCTCTGGTGTAGTCAGACACATTTGATTTAGTACTGCAAATCAGAAAAAGTCAAAATACGGAAAAATTAAACTTTAATATTGTCAGCTGTATCTTTTGTCAGTCTTTCCCACCTAAGCAAGCATTTCAGTAAAGTATTTCTGGAAAACTCCATGGCAAATTATTTCCTTAGTCTGTATGAGTGACTGGCAAATGAATGTTCAAACAATATGTGGAAAGTGTTGTTTTAAAAAAGTGTGTGTGTGTGTTATCTGCGTGTGTTTACCTTTTCAAGAGGAACCTCAAGGATGTACACGTGTTGCTTCTTCACAGTATACACAACCATCACCAGGCAGCTGTAAAGTTTCATATGGAATCCATTCCATTTGATCATACAGATATTAATAAAATGTCAAAAATAACACAGAAAACAGAGTTGACAGCCGGATCTCCCTGCAAATGTACAATGAGTACAATGAGGACATCTGCTTCTAAGGAATGCTTTAAGTTTTTAAGGAAATTAAAATTGTTTTTAATAATTAAGGATTTGGGGTTTTTATTAATTTTCTTGAAGATAACCAATAATGCTGGAGAATCTTTCCCAAGTTTAACAGCACAGCATGTAAGTAACTAATTCATTGGGTTGCTGGGACAAGTGGTGACAGTAAAGAATTGCTCACTAACGCATTTGTTGCTGTACAGAAGCATTAAATGTGTTTTCTTTTCTGTTGTAGGAGCTTTTCCTCCGCCGAAGGGTCAAACAAAAGCTATTTCTCGGGAGATGACCCTCAGTAACCTGTGGCTGGTCGGCATACAATCACTTGCATTTTTGTCAGGCGGTATGTGGTACTGCATCTTTCAGTATTTGTATCATTGCCTATTTTAAAAGTGGAATGGGACCTGAGGACACGATGGGAATCCAGGCTCTTGAAAATGAGTATCATGTTGTATGTGCAAATGTGAATATTCAAGAGTAAAGGAAAATACTGGACGGACTTTTACCTCTCTTTGGGGAAATTTTAAACTCCACTAAAAGTGAAGATCAGTAACATAGTGACCTGATGATGTATTATTTTAAGAATTGTCTGTATTTTTAAAAATGTATACTCTCACCCACACTTAAGCAAATTCAGCATTTGGACAAAAGGTGCAATCGTACAACCACCATAGAAGAATGTCTGTGACAAGAAAGCTTTGTCACCACAAGTATTTCTTGGCATTGTAGTTAGAGCTCAGAAAACTCAGCAACTTGTCTCTTCAGTAGTGTGTACAACATTGGTGTGGTAGAGATTCCTCATTTGCACAACTTGTACTTTATTGCAGCTCATTGTGCTGGAGTCAAAGATACTCGACAGAGCTGGTGGTGGTATCTTTTTGGCTACACAGTCAGCAGTTGTTGTACTAGACACATTGATCTAAAACCCAGACCCAAATAAGATCCAGTGTCAGGTCTGTTTTGTGAGGAATTGGTCCTCAAAAATGCATTGCAGCGTTGTAGTGTGATTTAAAAGCTATGCACATGTGATGAATCAGCCCATCCCTGGCCCATCCCTGCTGTGGTCTTACCATCAGCTCTCCCAGTTCCATGTGCTACAGGTATCTTGTATTATGAGGAAACTTGGAAAATATAAAGCCACTTGGTTAATTTCCCCTTTTTGTTCAGAATGTTTATCAGTGATCATCATCAGCTTTGAAAATGCACCTTTCCAGGTGAAAATACAGTGAAGGAAAGAAAGAAAACGTAGGGAGTAGAAGAAAGCTTTATTTGTCACACATCGGAAGCTGGAGCGATTCTAGCTGTTTCTGAAGGTCTGCTGGTGCTGCTGGGGATTTTTAGCCACCTTTGTATTTTGTATACTGCAGTCCAACCAAGGTGACCTTTGAGTGGTTTATAGAGGCCTTTTTCTCCCCGCTAGTTCCAACAGTGCTAAATATACTTGTGGGAGAGTTTTTAAATAATTCAATGCCAACCATCTTAATGTTTTGCTAAGGAGTAATAGAAGAAAAACTAGTTTCTTAAAAAGAGAAAATAGGTATAATTGCTATCATAAATCTATAGGAAGATACTACTGAAAAAAAAAGTATGGTGATTATTCTGAACAACTACATGGAGGGCAGTATTAATTAGCTCACCACTGTGCTAAAATCTTACTTGGAGGAGGATGAGTTGAACTGAAGGGCAAGTGGGAACAGAAGACACTTTGAGTTGTGTAGTGCAGGAGACTTTTGAAAGGATGTCTGTGATGTGCTGCCTTACTTCTGACAGGTCTGGTTGGCATTGTGTTTATGTGATTATACAGAGATTTGAGAGAACTGTTCCTAAAATAAAACTAATCTCTCTAAATACAAGCAGGGTAGCCAGAACTTCAGATATTGGCATCCTGCCTTTTACAGAGTAATTTTGTTGAGAACAAAGTAAGCCCTTAGTAGTTTTGGCTCTGAGCTAGCAATATTGATTCCCCTTCTCCCTCCTTCTGTTGCTACATGAATCACAGTAGGTGGTGTGCAGAATACAAAAGTTAGCCAGTGTTCCCTTTCTGTGGGGGAGCAAAGAGCATACCAAAACACAAGGCACTGCCAATTTCCCTGGCTTTATGGAAAAGTACTTAGTCCAAAATGCCACCCCTGCCCCCACAAATGCAGCAGTGTAGTTGCAGCAGTGCAGCCTGGAGGCAAAGGATAGTGGTTGCCAATAGCTTCGTGCTTTAGGCAGCGTACTGTCTCTCAATACCATCTCTTTACACCTGAATTCTGGTGTAACATAAAATCCATTAAAAAGAGGTGGGTGTGCCCTGATATAGGGAGGCAGTCTGGGGAGTGTTTGGTTTTTTCGTGTTGCTCTTGCTGAAGTCCAGCTGATGGAATGAATGTATTTAATTAATCTGCCCTTTTGCAGGAGGGTGTTGGGGCAGCCCAGCATGGTTAGGCTGTAAGTGGTTATTTCTGCTGCACATGGGACTGACTCTTAAAACTGCAAAACGCAGGTGGCAAGCTACTTACTGCTGTCCTCCACCAGATAGTTTGTTCAGAACCACAGATGGCCATAGTACAGCTCGTTTTATTTTGAGCTAGGACAGACTGGAGCGATATAAAAAGGGAAGTTTATATAAGCAGATTGCACAGCAGTTACTCACATCAGGAGATTGTTCTTTATAGACCCTGTGAACTCCATGTAAGAACATCTTGTTTTTTTCAAATGCAGAATTTTTTTTATTATTATTTTTTTCCCCAGTGGACTGCAATGTTCACGTGCTGCCTGAAGAAATTAGTAACGCGCAGTAACGTTTCAGATAAGCGTTCGATTTATCTGGTCCTGTTCATTTTCACTTTGTTCCTCTGTAGTTCGTACTATTGCGAGTCGTTTGTTCCCAAGCACTGACTGTTGTTTTGGTAGGGTGAGTCAGTAGTATTAGGTCCTAGGCTTCTTTGCTGCCTGCGCTGGGAAATGTGAAGACGCTGTTTCTCCTCGTGGCTGAGTTGCTGCAGATGACAGCGGAACCAAACTGCTGTTAAGCAGCTCCCAAGTACCCTCCCAGCGTGATCTTGGATGCTGCTTCGTGGAAGAGGATAAATTGGATAAAACTTTTGCTGTGAAGGGGAAAACATCAAATGGATACAATATCTAGGAAATTCTGTGCTATAAATACCGTGCTGGTTCAGACAGTTTGGAGCTTAGCAGGCTGCTTTGTAAAACATGAATTCCTGTCTGTTGCGGTTCGGTTCTACCTTCTGGCACTTGGCTGGTGTTAGGGATGCAGTGGGCATCTTGCTGTGCCATCCATGGGCCTCCTCCTCTGGAGAGTTCAAAATGCATTTGATAGGAAATTATGATAATGAACTATACAGCTGATCACAAATTAATACAACTTTGAGTTTATATTAACAGGAAAAATAAAGTGTAAAATGATCAAGAATGAAAAGTCCACAGGAAAAAAAAGCTAACTGAAAGCTGTTGCATGCACAAGTGAGAACAGAGCAATTTGAGTGTATTGTGAGTAAAGATGGTTCTCTGCCAGGGTTGCACACAAAACATCTCTCCGTTTCTACGTTTAATTGTTCATAAGCAAGTTGTTACAATTGAAATTATGTAAGTCCTCATGGTTTAGCTTTGCTCCTCTTTGAATCCCATTATGTGAAGAGCATCTGCCCATCCTCACAGAGCAGTGTCTCCTCAGTGCCCTGGGGTGCTGAGTGCACCTTCATTATGGGCTCACTTGGACTCCACACTTGGTTCTGTCGAGTTTTGCAACCATGGTGTCTCTTGCAGGAGGGATTTTTATTTGAAGTTGCTCTTGCCAGATGTTGAAAAGCGAGATTTCAATTTAACTCCCTTTAGTGGAAAATTAAAAGCTTCCCTCTCCCTCCTCCACCCCAGCATCAAAAATTAGATGCATCTTATTGCAGTAAAAATCCAGTGATCACTGTGGTACTGTTCATTATTCACTTGGTTTGCAAATGATGTAACTCTTAAATTTTGTCTGTCACTGCCATAAAGTGCTGTTAACTTTTTTCACCTGTTTGTATGAGACAATAACGGATACCAATCACTGTGTGTGACAGGATTCAACTGCTCCGCTTTGCCTTGACAGAAAATTTTGGGACCAAAGGTACTTAAAACTGGGATTTCCAAATCACGAGCCCAGGGTTGGATGCATTCTCTTGACAGTCGGCTGGAGATTTTGTGGTGATCTGATACAATTATACAAAATAATTATACATCTGGGGTTCTGTATTGTTTGGAAATAATGGAGCCATATGAAATAAAGGGTTATTTTGCAAAATGGCATATTTGATAGTTTTTACACTTCTTTAAAAAAACCCAAAACAACAATTGGAAGAGCAAAACGGAAACTGTACTCTGCTTTAAAATGTTGCATACATTATCAGTCTTCTGAGCAGCCCTACTTTTTCTGCAAAAACTATAATTACCTGGCTGTGATACAAAATAAGTCATTGAAAGGATTCTATGCATTTTAAAGTTAGACCTTTTATCATGGGATAATGAAGTAATTATTCACTGAACAACTGTCCTATTAAAGTGAGTTAGTTCCTTAAAATTACTCTACCAAGATGTTCATTTTGTATGATTTTATACCAGTTATTTTCGCCTCCAGTTTTCTCCTTCCCTCCTGTGTTACCTGTGTTTTTGTTTCATATCATAAAATGGATGTGGAATCTTGGGATGACTGTCAGTGGTTTTGCAAAGAGCTGGTCATGTTTGGCATTATTTTGCTGAATTTATTTAATTGGATTTTTTAATAAGATCTTTTCAGCAGCCATGCTGTCTTTCAGAAATGTAGACAGAAGCAGCATTTCTATATGAAGATTATTGGGTTTTCTCCCCCTTTTTTTTGTGTTTGTGGTTGATTTTGTTTTTAAGATTATTTCATACACTTCTACTCCTTAATAGATGAGATTATTTTCTTTGATGGTTGTATTTATTATGCTTATAACTAACAGATACACAACCTTTATTGTGCTTACTATAAACACAACAAATAGCAAAATAACACTTTGGTTCACTACAGCTGCAGTGTTAATTGGTGATAGATAACATTGTTTGTTAGAGCGTTCATGAGGAAGGACGCAGAGACAAATGTTTCTATGCCAGAAGTGGTAAGGGGAGAAGTGGAACAGTAGGGAAGAGAGGGGAAGGCGGTTTCTGCAGCCCTCACTGGCTCCAGCACCCTCTGGAAGCTGTGCCGGGGCTCAGGCTGCAGAGTTTCTCTGCAAGTCACTGTGTAGCAATGAATCTTGGAGTTTCCAAGAGCTGAGGGTGTGCCAAGAGAGGAACCTGAGCCCCCATCAACTCTGGATTTTCCACCATCCTAGAAAAGAGTGGTCTCTTTTTAAACAACTCTAGCTAGGCAAAGCAGCATCAAGTGGAACAGCACCATTCGTTCTGTGGTCCTGGCATCTCTTGCTAATGAGAGCTCTTAGCTCTGTGTCACCTTCTGTGTTAGCTGCTGGTGCGCAATACTGCAATGCGTAACGAAGGAAAAAGGAACTCCTTGGAGCATCATGAGACATCTTGCACAATTTCCAAAACAGCGCCATGGTTGTAGTGACGTCTACCTCTTTGTTTCCCTTCTGGGTTTTGTCTTGTTTTTCTGTGTGGTGTTTTTCTGTGAGGGGTGGGGGGAATCAGGGAAGCGGGAGGGAAGACTTGAAATCTGAATATTAAGTCACTGGTGGGGGATCCAGTGCTTACCAGCCGTGTTGTCATATTGAAAAAGCCATTGTTTTTAATTCCTGCCTAGTGTGAAATGTTTGTTTCAAAAAATCCTTCCTGCTGGAAAGAAAAATGTATTTTTAAAAAGAAAAAAACATCCCTCTTTTGCCTATGAGAACGTCAGCTGTATGAGTTGTGACCATATCATGACATGCTGATCAGATAAATAAATTTTTATCTCTCAGGACTCTATTGTATTTTTACTGTTCCAGTAACTGTCACAATTTTTCTGAAAGGATGCTCTTCATTTATAAATCATTAATTTCAGCTGAGACCTCAAATAAAACAGGTATGTGAATGTGGTGTGCCTATTCTGATTTACAAAGAACCATCTCATCTTGATTTAAAACAAGACATTCACCCGGTGAAAGGTACTGAAAGGCTGCTACAGGTAAGCTTAGGGCATAGGGTGCAGTTCAGTCCCAGGTGTTTCTCCCCTGCCTCCCTGAGAGCTGCTGTGAGCTTTGGATATACTATGAAAGAGAGGTACAGAGAGCATGTAACTTTCTAGCTGATGGTAAAAGAGAGGCTCTCTTAGAAACAAGTTGCAGAGTAATGGGTAGAACTGAAGAATGGGGCTCACAATGTGCCGTGGGTCCAGAGTGGGTAAAAATGAGGTGGTCAGACATGTTACATGGTGGAGTTACTTTGATCTCAAAAGTAAAGAAATGGATCTCCTGGAAAAAAAAAAATGTTTTCTTGTTAATGTTTACATAGCTGGAATCCGCTAGTACTTTTAACTTCTCATACGTCCTTCGGTTCTCCGTGGAATAAGCAAGAAGTGTCTTGGGTCGGTTGTCCCTTCTAATGTCAGTCTGGTTTTGTACTGAGTTAGCCAGGTGGTTTGGCTAAGGCTTCTCCATGAGGTTGCAGAAGTGATACATCAGGAATTTCAGAGCAGCTAGTGCTGCTGAATAAAGGCTACTGCTATTTTTGCTTAAAAATAAATCATGGAGTTTGTTGTAAATTGTTATTGTACAAGTATTAAAATCTGACAAGAACAGGTAGAGGATTTATGAGCACTAAAGGTGGCAAGGAGCTCCCTGGGGGGTGATGTGCAGACTTTAAAGCTTATCTTGGAAAACTGGGGAAGTTCAAAAAAAGTGGATGTTGTGACAGAGGTCAATAAGATCGAACTCTAGGTCTATGCAATGAGTATATAATAAACTAACCTTAGCAGAGCCCTTCTGTGGGGCTTTGGGGAAAAGCAGAGCTGGCTTTGGTAAACAAAACTACAAGACTAAACTCAGTGAGACAGCAACTGTGGCTGATTATTGTAGGACAATATAGCTGAGGGATTTGTCATCTCACTTGAGAATCTGAAGGAGAAAAACTAAAAGTTTGATTTATACTAAATTACTTTTGGAGAGGGAATTTTTCGTTTGCAGTGTACTAGTTTAATTGTGCAGATCTGTTCAACAGTGTACAATATTTTCATAAATGACATGAAATAAAATACTAGTTTTAATCTACCAGTTCGTTATTAATGAGGACAAATTGCTGAGTGGCCCAAATAAGGTGTGAGATTGATACTGAGCAAAGGGAAGGTCATCTGGCCACATGAAATAGATGAAGAGGAAGAGAAATTATCCCAGAAGACACTGACAGGAGTTGAAGGACTGGCAACTGAGGGCTGCATCGGAGTTTCCATTGTAAAGAAATACACTGAAATAAATAAAAGGGCAGCTTTGACCCTCTGAGCAGATAGACCAAGTAGAAGCAGAGAGCAGTAGGATTTCCCTCTGCAGCATTAATGAGACCAGATTTTGAATATTGACTAGGGGCTAGGCAAGATGGAAGAGAAGAATTTGTAAATCAGTATTTCCCTCCCCAGAGTCTCCTTGGTTTTAAACTAGGCACGGCTGGCTGGCTGGCTTTGAGCTGAAATAAACACTGCCTAGTCCTGAAACCCAGTCCAGGTTTTCTTCACCTCTGAGGGATGGCTGGCTGCTCACTGCTCCCTTCCAACCCTTTCCTTTGGTGCATCTCCACACTCCCAGCTCAGAGCTGTGGCTCGCTAAGTCAGCTTGCTGCCATCTGGACCTTTTCTTCCCTTTGCCCCATAATCTTGGTTGATTTTTATCCACCCTCACGCAAGATTCTAGAAGCTGAAAGTTCAGATTCAGATGCAATGGTTTTAAACGCTCCTGCTGATTAATCTGTGTCTCGCCCTCGCCTAACATCAGCAAGCCCATTCCCTTCTCTTGTACACTCTCCTGAGGAGGAGGCGACAGGTACAGCAGCACTGTGGGACCTCCAGCCTGCCAGTGCTTTCTCCCACGCTGAAGCTGAGTTTTCTTCTCTCTGCACTTTCCGAAACACTGAAGATGCTTTTGTTGTTGTTGTGTTCCCTTATCTCTCTGTTTCTCTTAAGCCAGGGCTCTGGGTTTTCCTCATCAGCAAGTATTTGAAGGGAAGACACACAGAGCTAGTAGAGAGGTGCTGTCCTTCTCACCTCTGTCTTGAAGTGCACAAGATTTTACGCATCCTGAAGAAGAAAGAAAATCCCTCTACTGAAGCAGATGGTCATTTTCCTGCATTGAAAATGGCAAACTTAAAATCTGCAGCACAGAACTGATGGCTTTGGTTTTGGTTTGGCTTTTGGTTTTGGGCTTGTGGTTTTTTGCCGCTGCTCTGATTAAATACTCTCTCACAGCTGGCAAAAGCAGCAGAACATTTTATGTGCAGTGCTCTGCTCTGCTTTCTTGCCCAGAGCCAATGACTTACAGGACCTCGCCTGACAACCTCAATTTAAGAGCCTTCAGAGCTGAACCTTGAATCCTATAACTAGGGTGGGGTTGTTTTTCCAGGAAGGTGCTGAGCCAAAACTAACAACAAAAGTAGCTATAAATAGTATTTACTATTTGGTTGAGTCTTAAAACTAACCTCTCTTAATTGCCCACAAGCCTGCAGTAATATTTGCTGAAATGTCGCTTAACTAGTGTTGGATTAATGTCTTTCAAATACATTTTCTCCCACTTCTGTTTGTTCCAATATTAATTCCATTGTCACTTAAGGTTCTAGCTGATGTGTTTTCATACTCCAGCCATTCCCCTACAGTAACACTAATAAGGTGGGTTGATGTTTTACGTTGGCAGTGCCGCTGTTTCCTAATATTGAGAACATCGGTGCATTCTGCAGGCAACTCAGTATTTGCTAAGTGGACAGAGAGTGTGCATACAGGACAGTCACCAGAAGTTGCTACTGTGTGTCCCCTTCTCTCTCCGTTGCACTGAGAGAAGGTTCCAAATCAAGATCAACTTTTAGGATTAGTCATCGAATAAACCTTACACACGCACAAAGTGAAGCTGTACCAACACAGCCCCTAAAAGACCCTAAACAGAGCCAATTAAAGCTACCAAGGAGATGTGGGAAAAGTTAAGTGAAAGAAGAAAGTCTAGTCTGCTTAGTTTATCCAAGAGTTAAGTAAAATGATGTTATGTACAAGTACTCAGCAGGTGCTGCCATGGAACCTAGTCTGGAAAAAAAGACTGAAGATGCAGCAGTTCAGTGCAGAACAAAGCTGAGCTCAGGATGAGGAAGGAAGGGAAAGCCCCAGTTTGGGCATGTGTTTGTTTCTCCATCCCTGGAGTCTTGAAATCAGAACTGTTGTCTTAAATATTTTATTACAGAGCTGAAATAGAAGTAGGTACTATTTAGCCTAATTACAGTGGGAGGTTGTGACCTACATTACGCAGGTAACAAGACTAAATAATTGATGGGCTTTGGCCCAAAAGTCTGTGAAACTTACAATTTTATTAGTAGCTAGATGGCAAATTCTTTTTTTTATGCTTTTACTGTCTCAATGCAATGTTTCTGTTTTCTGCTCCAGGCTTATAAACCCTGACTGCAAGAAATAGCAATAAATATAATGCTAACTTTTCAGAATACTTAATAATTTCCCATCTTTGGAGTAATTATTAAAATGCCTTCCTTTATTATGTAAACACAGATGACTGGAACTGCATAGAGAATAATCAGGCCCCAGATATGTCTGAGCCATTATCCTCACACCCAGAATAGCCAGGACAAGAGCCTCAGGGAAAATTGTGAGGATCCCTGGAGTGGACAAGCCTCGAATAACCTTGCTATGTATAGGAATTTTCTACCCAACTCTTCCATTAGAAGTTGGGTTACGTCTTGGCCAACTGAAATATATATTCCTCTTTTGTTTTCCTTTTAGTTTGCCTCCTCAGTGTTAGGATTTGGGGGTTCTTCCTGATGATTTTTGAGACTGGGGAGGTTAATGAGTCCTGCTGGCCACTTAGAAGCTCTGTCAAAAGTCCACTTTCTTTCAGAAAAAGCTTCATGCTTGATAAATGTTCTAGTTTTGCACTGGTTGTTTCTTCTCTCTAGTGTTACGAGAAGTTTAAAAAAACCCAAACCCCGATGTAGCTTTTTTCCCTACCTTTCCTGGTTTTATATACCTCTGTCAGTCTACCATGACTGAGTATTTCTCTGAGCTATTTAAATTTCTCTTTTTATCTGGTAGATCCATCACCTGCATAGTTAAGTTCCTTCTGATTTCTATTATAACATTTGGAGAATGGATTGCCTATCAGTATAATTTATTTAAATACTTATCCATACAGCTTGATGGTGAGAGGATTAGATTTACTAATGGATTAGTGATTTCCTGGCTCCAGTGACACATATAAATCAAACAATAAATATGTTAGCAGCCACGACAAAAAAAGAAAAAAAAAAAAGAAAAATCTGCTGCCAATAGTTTTTAATTTCCTGCACAAAAATACACACATTTAAATTTATTGCATAGTGAAGAAGACTAAAAAGATAAAGCTGTTCCATAAGGTAAAGTGAGAGAACATGGAAATTGCTTCCTTGATCCTAGTCTGTGTTTCTTTTAAAAACAAAGCAGAACCCCTCAGGTTAAGTGTTATAAGCTTCTGCTGGTATCTCCCTGAAATCCTTGAGATCCCAGGAGTTGTTACAGAAACCAACGTGCTGCTCATCTGAACCAGAGCCACTGGCCGAGAGCTCTTCTGTCTCCCTAAAGGATCTATGAAAAATTGCCCTCTGATTTTTGTGTCTCTTTAATTTGTGAAATTATACAAAATACTCAGTCAAGCCTAAGAATGAGGGTGTGGAGAAACTCCACACGACCATGCTAAAGGCTCCTGACCTTCATTTTCTAGTTTGCATCTCTCTCTCTCCAGCACTTTATTGTGTAAGGAGGTTTTATATATGCTGTGTATGGTAATGCAGGCAGCACAGCCAACCTGAGTGTACTAAGGGTAGATATCACAAGGTCAGAAGTGCCAGTTGTGCTAATTAGTGCAATCCTGACTAAGAACAGTTACATGACTTTATATTTAATGAGCACAAGGATTATGGGAATTTAGATAGGACAATAATCTATTTTTATCTGGTATTTTGTAAGCACGGAAGATGAATCAGGAATAAGCTGCATAGTAAGACAGGCCAGAGCTGTAGCTAAATTATCAAAACTGCAGGAACAGATCATTCCTTACTTACAGCACTGCATGGAAATCTCCAGGTTATGGCAATAACCCTTACTTAGTGTTGAAAATATGTGTTACAGTGACAAAGTAATGTACAAGTGTGGCACTCACCTAGGAAATTAATATGACAAGATATTGTTTTTTTAGTGTTTGCAAGTCAGGAAAGAAAGAAAATACATTTTGCTAATGGTTAATTATATTTATTTCTTCTAGTTGCTGCATCATCTGCTGTTGAAGGTTAAGAAGGCTAAAACTGTTTTAAAAAGGTAACAGTAGAAAGGAGCTGTAGAAAACCGCAGTTTTTGAACAAATCAGTCTTTATGTCACAATCTGGCAAAAGAAGTTTAAGCTTAATGTTTTACCCTCATCAGGGATTCTTTGAAGACATTTGGTGGTTGTAAGGAATGAGATGCCCTACCTGTCAGTTGGTCAATTTAGTTGTCATTACTGTCTGTGGCACTGGATTAGAGAATGCCCCAAGTAGCAGTTTCACAGGCTACTGGAGGAGAGTAAACCAGGACAAACTCCAGCAATAAGGCTCCTTTGCCTAAGCCTGACAACTGAATAAGCTACAACTGAGAATCCATTTCTGGCTGTGTATGCGTCATGATTGGGCATGCATTGATTTTTAACTGTGATTTGTATAAAAATAATTAAAAATTAATCCTTAAATAATTTTAAAGCATTGTGCCTTTGTGAGGGGACTCAGTGTTGTCAATCCAAAATGCTTTATTGAGCGCCCCAATCTTTCAGAGTCAGGATGCAAGATAATACATAGACCTTCTTCCTAGGAAGAACATGGTATTTCAATTAAAAGAAAAAAAAAAAAAAGGAAAAGGAAATGAAAACAAACCCACCCCACGTTTCTTTGAAGTGGGAGTCTATGTTCTTAGATCACTCATGTCAATGTATGGCCTGAAGATGAAGCTGAGCGTCAGCTCCTCCAGGCCTGTTCCTGTGATGATGTCACTTAGGGCTAAATTAATGACCAAGCACCGAGGTCCCTGCAGGAGCCTCGGGCAGGTGTTTCCATAAGGAGTGGGAGTTGACTTACATGCTTATGTAAAATACATATTCTCTGTATGGAAAGGCTCTACACTGAGATTTGCTTACTCTCTCTCCTGCCTTGTGCACTGACTGCTGGTAATTAAATCAAACATCAAAGATGGTGTCTCCTGTTTGCCAGGAAGACATTTGCATTGCTGAAAAGCTGGAGGCAGACAAAAGCAAATCAGTGGGAAAGTCAAAACAACTTTTTTACATCTTGAAAGATGGGAAAAGGGACATGTAGCTTATAAAGAATCATTAAAAGCACAGTCAGAAAGGGATGGGGATAGAAAACCAGCTTGTTTCTTCCACCTGGGTTCTCCTTGTAAACGCAACCTAGCCTGGAACCTGCAACCCACGCTAAGTTAAGTGGGTAGGCCCAGCATCTACAGTTTGTCAGCTTAACACCAGCCTTTGAAAGTCTCCAGGGTTGGGTTCAGAAAAGTGAAGTGTGACTCTTTCTCCTGTCCTTATAAACCTTTATAAATTTTTCCACTTTTCACACTTTTTGTCACGGCTTTTATCCGTACTTGAGCAAAGTCATACGTATTTTTAGAATGACTGGGTCTCATGAGGGCACCCTGTCCTTGGAGAGGGGATTCAAGAAAACTGGCACACTCTGGTAGGTCCCTGTATTCCAATACCTTTTCCAGAGAGTTGAAAAGATGATGAAGTGCAGCCCACTGTGCCACATGAGCTGCTTGAATCATTTGCAATACAAACATCAGCGTGGAGAAAATATTTTCTGCTGAGTTATCTTAGTTGGGAAAGTAGGGTGAGTCCCAGTATCCTATAGGGATTTTTAATAACAGTTGATAATTTAGTCTTTTTTAGACACTACTTTTGCAGATAAGATTTAGACTGGGCTTTTTCCCAGGAAAAGTTAACTTGGGTCTGATTTAAATGGTGCTGCTTTTAGTCAAGTAAATCCTCATGGTGCTGAAAACTGGGTGATTTAACTTTTCAGTTGCTCTTTTGTGCCAAGGATCCCATTTTTAGGTTGAAAACAAGAAGTTTAAGAGCACCTGGAGAAACTGAAGTTTAATGTAAAGGACAAAACTATGGTTTCAGCTGTGCACAAGGCTTTAGGCTGCTCACTGGCTATTGTCTGTTGCCACAAAAATAATTGCATGGGCCATCCTGTCTTGACTTTGGGCAAAGCCCACCGTTTCCTTAAAATGATAAATCTCTGCTAAACACACACCGAACGCAAAATCCTTTCAGAAATGATATGCCACAGCTAGAGAGAAACATTCTATTTCTCTCCAATTTTCATTTGAAAGTTGGAGAACGTTTCTTAAAGCACACCTCTTAGGCACCAGCTGCACCTGCATCGCTCAGTCCCTTCTGTGAGAATAGTGCAGCCTAACATTATTTTATATTATGTAATAGATAACACATATAATATTTTATATTATATATTATATATAATACTATATAATATAATATATTATACAGTATTACCTTTCCTGCTGTGGTTCAGCTACCTCAGTCCTTCAGGATACTGACTATCCTTCTTCCAACTTGCATCATCAAGAGGACGTTTCCACTACTGAAATGTTAAGAGTCCTTCATTCCCTCAGAAAGGAGATATATAAATAAGAGGATTATTACATTTGTGCTGAGATTTTTGAACCTGACGTTGGTTATATAAGGTTTTTCAAACTGGTTGCTGTCATTAGTTGTCTCTGATGATGTAGCAGGTTAATAATTACATTGCATTCACCTGACCTCTGGTAGATACCAGGTATTTGTTAAACTGACTGTCAGTCAGATCTATGAGTAAGGCCTGGGCTCCTGTGGCATTGGCTTAGCATCAGCACCACTTGCTGTGCCGTGCTGGCCCAGATGGGAATTCCTCGGACCAGTAGTTGTGGGATCGTGAGCATCTATCTGTTCAAGCAGAGGGTTTTTACAATAAATGTTTCAGCTAAATAGCCAGTGAGATGCTGTTCTCTTACTAGCCCTACTTTCTCCCTGCCCACGTGCTGTCCCAGAGCTGGGGAAGAGCTCTGCTGGCAACATTCCCCCCGGATTTTTAAGCTGAGTAATGGCTCACACTTAAGCCTCACACGAGGAAAAAGCTCAGTTGCTTATCTCAGGACTGCACTGGTAAAACACAGAAAGTAAACAGGTTGAAAGGTGCTTCAAGGTCATGTCACAGACCCTCCAGAAAGACTTAGGCGGCTATTTAGAGATTGTAATTTGCTTTAACATTTACATAAAAGTGGAAAGAAAAGGTCGCAAGTGCACATGTGGCAAAATTAAAAAGAAGAGGGGCATTTATAGCTGCTTAAAGTGAAGGGTAAACATGATGTTAGGGATGCATTGCATTTTTGCACTGTACTGGAAAGTCTTTTCTTCCAGCTTTATAAAACATTGATTCTTATGTTCTTATTCTAAGCCATTCAGATTCTAGAAGTAGCATTAGTTATGTATAGAGCAAATGTTAGGGCTAGCATTCGTTGAGGTTTAATTCCTGTTTTCTGCTGTATAATGGCTTTTTCTCAACAAAAGATGTGTCAGGGAGAGAGTGAATGTCAAAGTAAATGCCTGAGGCTGACGCTGGGCCAGCTGAGATGGCCTGTGGAAGAATACTGCTCAAGCACAACCTCTCAAACCAAGTCACCTCTACGTCACTGGGAAGTGTTTGAAACACAGTCTGCCATCAGTTCCTGGTGCCGCGGGCACTATGTGAAAAGCGGTCTCTGAAGCTGCCAGTTCCCAGCAGTGCCCCTGCTCTCAGCAGTACCACCTTCCCCCGGGTTCCCCAATGGATGCGCAGCACCCAGCTCTCCGTTCGCTCTCCGTGTCTGATTTATCTGTGGCAGATGCTGAGCTTACCACCGCACCCCTCGGTTTCTCTGCCAGTAGTGACCACTACATTCAAAACTGTAGATGGGCGGTTTGCCTTCAGACGTTCCGTTCGGAGTGTGGTATATTGATTTGAACAGGCTCTGATTTCAGTCCGTATTAGCACATCAGGCCAAGACCCAAAGCTGCAGAGGGCTGACTAATACTGCTCCTTATATCTCACTGCACTGCTTCAAGAGGTTTCCAAACAGAGCTAGAGGAGGGGAAGAAAAGTTCAATGAAATAAAACCACACTGTAGGACAAAGGTTGTTGAGCTCACCACTGAAGATGAAGTTATGGGATAAGTACTCGGTATTCACCTTGGTGGGGGTTGGTTGGCCATTCAGCAGCAATTAAATGCCCCACCCTGCCTCCTCTTGAACCGTTCCTTGTTAAGGGACCCATAGCATTTGTATTACAATCTGACTCTTCCTGCCTTTTATTCTTTTCTGATATAAGCACCTTATTTCTAGGTTCTTTCCAAACATCTGAAGAAAAAGAATTACCTGACTGAAGCAGGTAATTTGAATGTCAGAGATAGGAAACAGCTTTGTAGAAATAATCATACAATCATTAAGGTTGGAAAAGACCTTACCTACTTACGTACAAGCTTGCAGTGGTTTAGTTACAGTGGCTCATGCATGTGCAAGAACATTTATTTAGCTTCCAGTGTTCCTCCTGAGTCTCCAAGTGCACAACTGTGGTGTTGTAAGCAGCACCATGAACCGGTGCTGTTGTGTGGCTCTGTGTATAGACCAATTTCTCCCTTTTCTCTCCTAAACCCATTGCTGCAGAAGAAGCACCCCAAGTTAAGAGTTTTTATAATGGTGAAATAGTCTGCTATGACAAATTGTATCAAGCTTTGAAAACAGATTAGCATAACCAAACACAGATGATCTCATTTTTACTTCTAGGAAGAATGAGAACAATGCCTTAAGAAAACCAGGCCACCTGCTCCTTGGACCCATTTTCATGGGGGTGTTTGCTCACATCTCTGATGCAATGTGTTAACAGGAACATTGATCCCTCTAAGCATATGCCTCTCGTCCTTGTTGCCTAATGTACACTAATAGATACTGTGGGTGATGCATCGTTATGTAATTGTGCTTGTGCTGCAGACATTGAACCTCCCGTGACATAACAGATCCTGTATTAAAGACAGAAGCAGCTTTATCCTAAGTATTATTGCTAATGTGAACAGACCTAAACATGAACAAATGCACTGCTACTACACGCAATGTTTAGGCAGCTATGCCATTAATAACTTAAAAGTGTACCTTCTTTAATTTGTTCACAGAGAAAAAATGGATCTTTGGGTTCTAAAGATTTTGTAGTTTAACATATGTGGTGCATAGAGTCAGTGTTAGATAACTGTAAGATGTACATTAAGCAACCTATTTTGACCTTGACTACTCAGACCTTGATTATTCAACCCTTGTGGTTATTATAAAAGGGGTCAGGTCCTCTGATGTCTACTAATTAAAATTGAAAACTAAAATGTTCCAAATTCGTCTGAAACCTCAAAACATATTTAGTATACCAGCAGAGAGAAAGAGATTAAAAATGTGGAAAAGGGGAGAAGGGAGGAGAAAATGAACATTCCAATTCATCAGAATGCTATTGATTTTGACACTGAAATGTCAGAGGCCATTTCAGTGTTTTAAACAACACATGAAGTTTTGCTGTCAGTCCACTGGGCTGGCATTGGAGAAACCTGGAAGCTGTGCCCCTCTGGCGTACCAGTGGACTTTGCCCCCCTGTGCTTTTGTGTTCTGCACTGATTAACGGTGACAAAAGCCTTATGCCCACCCAAACCATAACTAGCTGTTTTCTGCCAGCACAATATGCTGAATTAGCTCCTAGAGGGATCAGACAAACACCCATCTCTGTGATTCTGTCTGGAGGGAATCTGCAGAGGCCAGGTAGCGGGTCAGTGTTTCCCGCTCGATGTGGCCAACATGACTTTTGTCTCAGAAACACAGGACCAACAAGTCCACTTCAAATGAGGTTTACACTGGGGTCCTCCACCTCGTGGTGTGTCTTCTAAGGTTTCTTTTCTTTTTGGATGTCCCATGCAGCCACAAACTCTGTCCTCAGATCCTCTAGAAACAGATACCATATTTTCACTCAAAATTACAATCCATCTTACTTTGATTATCACGCCAGTACTATTCAAACAATGAATATTAGAAGACATTGCTATTTTTCACAAGCAGTTGAATCACAGAGAGCTAAAGCAGCAATCTTCATCTTAATTTTTTATTTAAAAAAATGAAACCTTTCATTGGAGCTGACTAAGCTGTGTGAGCCAACAGGAGACAGGATTGATTGATTGATTGATTGATTGATTGATTGATTGATTGATTGATATCACAGGGACTGTGCAGAAGTCAGTGATCTGTCCCACCGAGAAGCACAGAACAAATGGTCATGCCATTACTGAAGATACTGAATTAGAGCTGTCAATTTACAGCAGTGCAGGCCAGCACATCTCTAAGCAGGTGAATTCAGACCCAATTCTTCTTAATTAAGAGTCACATAATTATATGGTATTTTTCTCCATGGAAGACATTAGGACAGGCCTCTTGGAAAAAGAAATGTATTTTACTAGCTGAACAATAAAAGATACTGTTTCTTCATACAATCATGCCTGAGTCATATCCATGTAGTTGCAATGAGCTCCAGAAAGTTAAGAATCCACTTTTAGATTTTTTTACACACTATATAGAAGGAAAGTGAGTGGCAAGGTATAACAAGTGTGCTGCACCTATAAGGAAGTTTAACACATAAGAAGGTGATTGTAAGTCAATTTCTGCTAGGGACATTAATATAAGAAATAAGACACTTTAGTGGTTTCTTTCCAAAAAAAGAAATAAGACACTTTAGTGGTTTCTTTCCAAAAGTTCCTATTTAAATTGTAGCCTTGCTCCTTTGCTTCTGAGGTGAGTCATTTGCCACATCCAACTGGACACACCAGCTTAGCATTTAACCTCCATTAACAACATTTTACACTGACTGAATTAATTGAGATGAGTAACATCTCTGGCACTTTCACAGTAGCACTGCACCCTCTTGGTGTAGGTTCAGCTGTAGACCTTCCTGAGTGTTGCTGTTAGCTTAGCTAAAAGCGCACTCAGATAAAAAAACTGAACTTACCTATCACCTTCCTGTCAGTGCTAACATTGTAAGCACAAATACATGACACTATAATTCTACTAGAGAGTAAGATGTATTAAAATTGCTATTTGGACTGCCTGCAGTTAGCCAGGCCAAAGAACAGCCTGCTTCTACTTCTACCTACACTGCTTTCATCAGCCTGTGACTTAATGAGGTACTGATCTTAAGACTGAAGAGTTAGATTCAATTGCAAAAAGGATAGCTTTGGAATTAGGCTCAATACTTCCTATTTTCAAGGCATCAGAAATGTAGTTTATCGATATATGACATTTTTCCATATGAAATTTATAGACAAAATTATATTATCAATTTGCAGTAAAATATGCTATAGGAATGTTGAGTTACCCCCAAACCAAGAGGTTTGAAAATCTAGAATGATTATGTTAAGAGACAAGACTGTTGAATGCTTATCTAGAACATGAAAAAGGATTCAGCTCTGTCATGACAACATGGGGAAATTAACACATGAAAATACCTTTAGTTTATTGTATTGCGTTTTATCGCCATGAAACAGAAGGTTGTCTGGGAGTCTGGATACTGCATTTCCATCCCACACATTAGGGTTGGGAGACACATCTCCAGTTTCCTAAGGAGAGAAGATTTGTGTGGCTGATCCATCAGTTCTTCCCCTAACCCATAGCTTCCAGGCCTTTCGGCCATCCTCAGCTGCGTTCAAATCCTGCAGAAGTCTCAAGTGTGACCCTAAGAGGGGTTTTTTTACCGAAAAAATGCTATCTGCATGGAGGACAGACTTCCCAGCTTAAGTGACCCCCATGAGAAAAAACTAGGCAGAACACAGGCATTTTATATAACCAGGTCAGCTGGCCAGTCTGTGGATGGTTGCAGTGTGTGCTGTGCCTGCCCAGTGGGCATTGCAGGGAACATGCTGCAGAGCCACTGTTATGGGCAGGGAGCAGAGTTTAGGAAGCAAAGATCTCAAATCTGTAGGAATCCAGCTGGCTCTTTTGCTCACAGAACAGCTTAAGAGGATTTATCTTCTACATTTCTTTGAGGAATAATTCCTAGCTGGTGCCATAAATTATTATAGGATAAATGTATGAGAATATTAACGATGAAAGCATCTCGCTCTTCTGTGCTGCAGCCAGTGGAAAGATCAAAATCTTGAGATTGCTACCTGTCTCCTGAGAAGCTGGTAGCAGAGTTCATTTCGTTCCAGAGAAACTGAAGTGACACACAGCCCCTGTGCCTGACTTGCCTGTAGCCATACAGGAAAACCAGCAGGGAGGGTTTCAGTAAAAACAAGCCTCACCATTTTTAACAGCAGCATGTGGATAACTTATGTTCCTGTTGTCCATGATTAAAGGAAAGGAAGGACTTACTCAAAACTGGAGCTGGATGACTGTGTTCTGATTGAGCCTACTGACGTAATTGCTACCTGGAACTGGCAAAGGTTGCTCATTAAATTAGACCAAAAATGGTATATTGTTGTTCTTGCAGAAGTTACATTTACAGAAGCCCACTAGAATAATCTTGTTTCCTGAAGCTTTCCAAGTATCATATTCAAACTGAATTTATACATGATGTTGCCTTTTTATTATAGTTGCTGTGATACAGGGCTAGTTACTAAAATAAGCCTCCACTAGCTATTCAGAGTGAAGTCAGAGATGAGGCACCTATTGACTTGAATGGAGCTGAGACTTCATGTTAAAACTTAGTAGAACATTAAGTTCTGATTTTACAAATTCAGCTGTTAAGACATGAAAAGTTACAGAAATCTCTTTCATCAGTTGGATAGGAAATCTGTCTATGTTGTTAGGTGGCTTTTTTTGTAAAAATATGTATAACCCTAAAATGTTTTCTGAGCTACCAGGAAGTTATCAGGGCAATGAGTTAGGAGCAGATCAGACCAAACCCAGTTCTCCACAACCATTTACCTGGTTCTGTCTTGCTTGCAATGCCTGTCTTCACACATCTTGGCAATTTTGCCATGTTTGGGCTCCTTCAGTGGCCAGCACCAGGACCTGTCTTTAGCTTGGCTCTCTACATAAAGGGCACAAACTTGTTATGTACAGCAGGTTGGGATCAAGAAGAGGCCGTGCCTGAGACTCTGAGCCTCAAGCAGCTCCCTGCTGTGCTTTCTGCGGGTAAGTGTGCAAGACCGGATGGAATGAAGTTCTCTGCTAACTGCGGATATCTGGCATGGCAGGAGCCAAACTCACACAAGGAAGGTTGAAATCACATTTCATTTTAGAAAGGGGAAGAGAAGTCAAAGGGAAGTAAAGCTGGTTTGAGTGTGGTATGAAGAGATTTCTGATCAGTTTTCTTCACCCTGGGGCATTCATTATTTCAGGACTTTGCCCTCATTCTCAAGATTGCAAGACCTAAATTACTGTGTGTATAATAATACATCAAATCATTGTAGATCCACTCTGATACTGTGTAGTGACTGTAGCCAGTCATGCCTGTGTTTTTTATTATGTTGGTCTTGGTACTATTCATTCTGCACTGATACCTATGTTAGAAAGAAAAGAATTGCATGTATTTCAAATTTAACCTGCACTGTTTTTTCCAGCTATGTACACAGAATGCAACCTTTTGCCACCATTGTGGTCTGGGCATTTTAAGTAGAAATAGAGCCATTAAGAAAATAAAAAAAGCATTCTTGCCTTAGATATTTTCCATGATTTGAGCAAGGTATTGGACCACATGATCTCCAAAAATCCATTCCACCCAAAATTCGCTGGGCTCCTGTTTGAAAGGAATTGCCACTTCCTGTGGGCCTGTGCATGTTTATGCACTTTGTAACCCCATGCTGATGGGGTTGTTTGCTATCTTCATGCTGGAGATAGATGCTGTATCCAAAGAAGACAAGTCCCAAGTTGCTGCTGTGCCTAGACAGCTGTGTATATGTGTATGCATTGTATGTGTGGGGTTACCCATTGCTCTGAGACTCCTTGTAACACCAAAAACTTGGAAGGGGGATGTGGGGTGTGTGTGAAATGAAGACAGGATGACAATGTTCAGAGCAGAAATACCTCACAGTAATAGTTGTCAACTCCATTACTGTCAAATTAATTCTGAATTGTTGCCCATCATACACCGTTTAGCTTGAGGGAAGTGAAATGGTGCCTTTGCTTCCATGGCAGAAATGAGAGTAGCTCAGCCCTCTGAGGGGCCTTGCAGAGTGGAAAAGGAAATGTCAAATATCATCTGGTCAAAGAGTGTTTTTAAATCCTCCCAGGAATAGTTCTTGCTCTATACTATATACTATATACTATATGCTGTATACTATATACTATATACTACATACTATATATAGTCCTTGCACTTTATCTCCACTATATGTATATATGAAACAGAAAGAACTTTTCATTTACGGAGTATCAGTTTTTGGACATAGCTGGGGATGTTCGAAGTTACATCAGAGGCTACACTTGGACTGAGACAAAGTAATTTGGTTTTACAGACCAAATCTGCACCTCCAAGCAGCTATACTTGTGATTTGAGAGCAGCAAAGGGCAGGAGATGGGACAACAGACTGAAATTCATCATTAGCAGGCTTGATTTCTGGATCAACAATTAACTGGGCATATGACACCAGGAAGCTCCAGGGCGTTATCAACACCCTTTCTAAGCCATCACAGTGAGAATCAGTGCGGCAGACCTTCTAGTCCAAACTAACTGCCTCAATATTTGAACATGTAGGCAATATCTTGACATCTGTTTATGCACTCTGATAAATGAGATTGCATGACAATGAGTGTTAAGTACCTGAATAATTGAAAGAATATCTATTTAGTTGCCTAGTTAGAATTAAAATCCCCAAAGAGGTTTGTTTCTACCTTTGTAGTGCACATATTGTGTCTAGAGAAAGGAAAAGATAAGCATGTGCTGAAAACAAAGGAAACTGATCCCTCGGTGGACTTTAGTAAATTATTCCCTGGATGCGTCTCTGTCAAAGCTGCTGGTTCTCTTAAGTTTCGTTTCCTCCCCTTCACCTGAAGATCTAAAGGAGCTTTTCTGGAATTCCCCAGCTTACCAAACTGAGGTTCTGTGGACGTACATTGAAGGAGACCGGAAAGGTGCAGCACAAGTTCTGCCTCTGTGAGTCAGGTACAGGTATTGAGAAAGAAGGTAAAGGGTCTGAAAGAGTTTGATATGATGGTCTTGTCTAGAAAGCACGATGAAGCTGAGTGCTACCAGACCTGCACATTAATACCAGAACTATCTTAGATGTATGGAGTGGGAGATAATGATTAGGCTTTCTGATCTATGATATTACTGGTGAGAATGCTACCGGTACTGAGAGAATTAAAAGTTTCAGAGTCATATGTTTGGGTTGATTACACAAAACCTGGATTATTCTCTGCGGGAAAGCAACTGCTGTTGTTCCTTAAGGTTTCACATATTAATGGTCATTCCACATCTTGCAAAGTGACCTTAAAATTGCAGTCAAAAAGGAATTTAGAAATCATGATGACAGTCCGCACTAATTACTCTGTGTGCAAGCAGGTGCGAGTATTTTGCTGCGTACATATTCCACACGCCTGACTGAAAACAAGGGCAAGACCCTCAGCAGCTGCTGATAAAGTGGGTAACAGGAACCCAGGTGTTAACTGGAAGGGGAACCTCAAGGAGAGAGCAACTCCTGTCCTAAACTCCCCTGGCACGGAGGTTACGGGCTCTACGGGTTTTGCCCTCTCCCTCGCCTTCTTCCCTGCGCTCTCAGCGGTGGCTGTGTGGCTCCCTGTGGCCAGAGGGAGAATCGCTTTTGCTGTGGTGAGCAACCTCCGGCGAAGATTTTATTTCCAGGGTTACTTTGGCATAATTCTAGGAGGTGGCATTATAACTTTTGACTGTTCAATGCTTCAGTCTTATCCATATAAAGCTTTGGATCGTGACTAATTAACATAATAATCACCTCTCACAGAGAACACATTAACTCGAACTCTCAAGATTAAAAGATCAGAGAGAAGGTTGGAAGATGCTGGGAAATTGAATTAGCAGCTTCTCAGGATGACAGAGAGTGAGGAACTTCATGTGCTCATGTGTGCTAAGGGATGAGCACCGTGCCCCAGGGACGCAGGCAAAGCTGCTGTCTTCTCTGGGATTACACCGTGTAGGCACTTCCCTGAGGACAAAAGGGAATTAGCTTTGGAGAACTGTGGAGCCCTGTATTTATTCAAAGTCATATTCTGTGAATCAAATGATCTAATTAACTAAGCATACATTTGACCACAAAAAATGTTATTTTTAGCTGACCTCGCATCAGGATCTGCATCAGGAATGGAAACTCTGCATCTATTTTTTAAAAAATTCCCCTGTTTTTTGCTGACTTAAATCATCAGTAATCTGTGTGGCTGCTCTTGAATTTTGATGCTCAGAGCCTCTAATGTCTTTTCATCCTTTTTAATGATGAGATAAGCTTCTAACAGAATGATAGAAGCAATCAGGCTCTTTGAAACAAATTGTCCCTAAGAACACAGATACAAGTAAAGTTTTCTCTCTGTTTGCAAGTAGAAAAAGAGAGGCAATTACATTCCGATTTGGATTTTTATTACTTCCAGGCTTCAAGCTAGGTTTGAGGTGATACTGAAATCATCAAAATGGAAACAAATAAAATGGTCTCGTATTCTGAACTTCAGTCCCTCCAAAATTGAATGAGGCCTTGTAGAAATCAGATTTCACATTCAGAGAGAGAAGGTCTCCATGGATTTAAGTATTTGTCTGTCACATACCACAATAATTCTTACCATCCTAATTTTGCAGACTTGGGGACTGTGGACTGTCTGAGGTGTCAGCAGCCACTACTCTTCATTGTCTCTTTTATACTGTAGCCACTCACAATAAATTGTCCTACTGTATAGCACCACTGGAACATTTTGTCCCATTCTTTTTTTTCCAGAAGGATGGTAGCAATCCGGAAGAAAAAAAACCCAAAACAGTAAAGGATGCAGAGATGGTTCTGTAGCAGCTGATATGTAGTTGCAGTTGCTAGTAAGTATTTTGGAGGTGGCAGATAACAAGGGCAATGAAGAAATACCACCAGCATTTAAAGGGTCTCTGACAGGCCAGAAAATAATCCTGAATGAAAGAAATACTTAAAATTTTTTTCCAGCACTAAGGCTTCTTAAATGGGAATAAATTCCCTCAAAGACAGGAATATTTTTTTTTAAGACACTTTAAAACTGTGCTTTGCAGAAGCTTTCAGAAAATATGACCCTGTGAATAGAAGTCTCCTAAATGTCTTGCACAAGCCTTATAGGCAAAAGCCTGGGTTGCAACAATAATCACAGCTCCTATCAAATTGACTTTTGTTGGAGTGCCAGTCCGATATCACTACAGGCTGCAGAAGGGGCTTACTATGGAGGCTGTTTGACACAGCAGGTAGATACACAGTGTCCTTTAGAAAAAGGCTTGGCAGGCACCATGAGGTCAAGGACATCAGCTAGTGACTCTGTTCACAGCCAGGAGTGCTGCTGGTTAGACCAGACCTGTGGCCCAGTAGCTGAGAATGGTGCCCAAGGCATCATGCCACGCACAGCAGGAGCTCAGGAGCCTGTGGCTACCTGGAGTCCTCTGGGAAGGGTGCTGCACAACCGTGGTTTGAGGCAGAAGACTGAACCTCTTTGCTATGCTACTACGTTTAAAATCTCAGCCGTGCATCTCTCCCATTTTCTGCTGCAATGCATGTCAGCAGAAGCAAGAGGGAGGCTGCGTACTACCTGGACTTGCTAAACAGCCTGACTATCCCAAATTATTGGATGTATGATTAGACAGTTGTCATTAAAGATCAAGAAAGGTTTAGGTCTTGAGTATGTGTGAAAAACAAAAAGGGGAGTTTGTATAACTTAAACATGAGAACCTACAGTCCCTACAGTCTTATTAACAGCAACTGGAGGGACATCCTCTTGGACCTGACATATCCATGACTATGGCCTTCCCAATAATCCCAGCAGGTTGATAGGGTGATGGAGCCTTCCCCATAACCCCAGCAGATTGAAAGGGTGATTTCCATATGGAAGGGCATGAGGTTTCTAAACACAAAGGCATCCTTGAAGAATGAAAGGGGTATGGCTGCTTTACCTCTGGAAATCTGACATCCAGCAGAGGTTCTTAAGACAGCTGGGCCTTTCAGCTGCAGAAGATATCTATAAGACAGCATCTTTTACAAAGGTATTTCACCAGCTTGGAGGCTTTCATGATGGGCTTTGTGGTCTTTCAGGCAAGATGAGTCATTCCATAAACTTTCATCTGTCCCCAGATGAAATTCATTCCTCCCCAGAAACAGTCTCTAAGCTCTGAGACAACACCAAGGGGTGGGAGCAAAACACAGGTGAGCCACTTTTTGTGTTTCCCAGTCATCCTTAGCAGTGGTTTTAGCATGTGGTATGGCAACCAGACATGACTCTGAGATAATGCTCTCTCAAACATTAGGCAATGAATTACAAGGACTGATGCTGGTTTAGGATGCTGTCTTAGCTTGTCCTCACTTGAAATTCACACAGTCATTCCTGATGCATTTAGCCTCTTTAGATAGTTCTGCTCTTCTTATAAGTGATCCTACTCTGTTTGAGGGTCCACTCTGTGCACAGATAATTGAAGCACAGCCATCCGCCATCTGTAACTGAATCATATCCCTATTGCATATTTTATTTAAGCACTATAGTTTCTGATGGTAGGGTTCGGCTTTTCCAGGGAAGCCTGACAAAAGATGTTTTTAGTTGGATATAAAACTACCCTGTGTTGCAGTGACTTTTTCCCCCCCGGGGGTCTGTCACAGGGCTGAGGGCAAATTATCAAACTGAATAGGCAATACCCTGGAAAGTAATCTCAGTCCTGAGTAGAGATCTTTCGTGCAGCAGGTTCTCCCTCTGGTTCACAGATATTTCCATGTAGCTTTTGACATTCTTCTGTTGTCGGATTTTCTGAGTGCCAAAATAACTCCCCTCTTAAAATGACAGGAACAGCTTCAGTGACCTGGAAAATGACGATCTGTTTCTTCTCTTCCCCTTGGAAGATTAGCCTTGAACTTCCGATGCTGCCACCAGCAGCTCAGTCTCACTGTTTGGCAGGTTGTGGTAGGCAACATGAGTCATAGTGCTGTGGCCTTAGTGCTGAGCCTGCTCGATGCCTATGGCTATACAGTAAATGCAAAAGTTCTCCCATCTATGATCATAGGTGTCTTTAGTTTTCTCAGCGAAGCATTTTGAGCCTGATTTCTCAGTCCTAGCCTCACACCTCTTCTCTGCACTGAGCTTAATGTATGTCTAAGCAACACATCAGTGCGGGCTCTCAGACGATAAATCAGGCTCTTGCTACGGGATGGCGTTCAGGATCATGGGTGAAGTATAGAAAAGTCAACTGCACTGTGAGTATTGGAGAATCCTGCATTAAAGGGCTGTGCTGGTTTTAAGAAACAGCCCAAGTGATTCCCACTGAAGGCAAATTTTTGGTTGCATAAGAAATATATATATATATATATGCATATAAAGATATAGATAGATGATAGATAGACAGATATAGATATAGATATATTTCAGTTTTGAAGTGCTCCTGAAGATATTTCTATATGAACAAAATCTGAAGCAAAGGACAGGATATCTTAAAGATATTGGCTATATCAGTTCTGCAGTAGCTGACTTCCTGCTTTCTCCAATTAACCTGAATGTATCATGTCTGTCTTTTCCATAATGAGTTCCACTCAGAAGTTGGTGCTTCCTAGGCAAGAGGTCATATTGATGTAATTAAGTATCATCCTGGAAGCCTCCTAGAGACATAAAGCTTAAAAACTGTGAGAAAAAGTGAGGTGGCCACCTTGCTCTTTAAATACTTACGTCTAACACTGTATTTGTTAATTGTTTCAAATGAGGATGGCAGAAAATATTTAAATATATTTGAGTGTGAAAGGAAAATTTGCTAAACTGTATCTGTCTGGTGCAAAATGTTCTACAAGCATAGCTGGGTCCTGCCTTACGCAAGGGATATGCGGAGGCAGTGAGTTATTTAAAGGGTTATATTTGGATTATATTGTTATTTCCCTTCTGTTATTTGCAGTTGTACAGTTTTTTTTCTGTTATTTGTGTCTCTAAAAGCCTCACTGCCCACCTCTTGTTTGCTCATAAAGTTTAAGCCAGAAAGAAACATGCTGTCACCTGGACTCACTTCCTGACTAGAAGATTTCATCCTGACAACATGGATAGAACTTAATAACCTGCTTATGGTTTAAAGTTTATATTTCAAGAGAAACACTGTCCTGATTTGGAAACATAAAAAATTAGTTGTCTGCTCCTAAGGTTACTTGTTCTCTCAGCTAAATATCTGTGCCTTTTCCTCTAAGTTGTCTGACTTCATCTTCCAAAAATCAGTTCATGTTGCGCCCTTCTCCATTAGTCTGAAGAGCTTGTTAAGTACCAGGCATTTTCTACACATGAAAGCACTTATTCACTGTAATCATCTTACTGTAATATAACCAGGACTGGATCTCAGTTTCGTTTTAAAATAATACATGACAGATTGAAAAAACCCCATGTAGTTCAGGAAGCAGTGGAGCAAATGAAGTTTTTTTTCCTGTGGAGTTGTGTCTCATAGTTAGAGTCTCTGATGTCTCAAGAGCAAATATCACACAAAACACAATAATCAAGGGTTTTCCCAGCAGTGAACCCATTCATCATCATCATCCCTGTGGACTCTCTGGTCTAATAATATAGTTGAGCACTTTCATATGTTTCTTCCCTCTCTGCTCAGTTATTTTCTTGGAACTTGTAGAGGGAGAAGATATACAGAGACCAAGAGAAATATATGGGTGATATGAAGACATATAATTGATAGGGCTGTTTTATTACAAGAAACTGAGCTAAGTAATTACATACTTTCAAAATATCCAGCCGTGTGTTGTATTTAAATATTACTTTACAGAACATAAGAAATGGATAATAAAGCAAACCTGGAGTTAGCAGAGTTCCTGTGCTCCCCTCTCTGAATGCAAAAAATGTGTCTTTTCTACTCTGCTTGGTGTCCTCCTAATTAATTCCCATGCTGTCACCTTTCCAGTTTTTCAGTCTTTCATGTGAAAACTTGACCTGCTGTTGAATTTATTTCATGTGGGTTTATGTTTTCCTCATTTGAATGGTTTGTAATGCAAAACCCTGGAGGTACAGCTGCTGCAACAAACTCCCTTATTGAAGCTTGCCTTGCTGCACACATGGCTTTTGGAGTCTCACTAGGCTTTGAATCCAAACATTACAGAATTTCTTCAATGAACATGTTCCTTGTTTCTCTCATGAAGTAATAGAGGTAAAGTAGTGGGAAATTTTACCCTCTGGTACTTTTTAGGGTGTTTCTGTCTAATATCCCAGTATTTCATATGTTTTCATTAATCCTATGTATGAGTTTTGACAATAAAATCAGTAACTATAACATTAGAAAAGAAATGGTGTCACCTGTGTACAGCAGTCCTGGGTAAATTTAAAATTTCTGGGCATGGACCAAATGAGAGAAAGTGAGGAAAAAAACCCCAGTGTACATAAAGACATATAAGGACAAAAGCAATTAAATATTAAAAAACTCAAACTACTTATGTGGTGAAAATGAGCTAAAATAAAACTCTCACATCTCTGTCACTCCAATATTTATAATTTCTCTGGTTGTCATGTAAAAGCAATCTTAAGATATCTTACCTTGTTATATTAAGTACTCAATTCCTCCTTTTTGCTAGAAGACTTTAGCACATTTCTGAGATCCTGAAGTATGATTTTACACATCTTTCACTGCTTTGAACAGAACCCCTAAGATTTTTATCAGGTATTTTTCTAATTATTTTTATGAAAATCATATATTTTTCATTATTATTCATCTTGCTGGGTTTATTTTCAGTGCTTTTCCTATTGGGGATTTTTAAGGCTTCTGAACCTGTGCAATCTTCTCTGATTAGAAAACAAAAAAAGCTGACAGAAACAAAACCTAATGTGTTAGTGCTATTTGTTAGTTATAGTGCTTTACTATACTTTTGTGCTATCTAGCTGTATAATTACACTGTGTTGGGCTCCCAGAGCTAAGTGTTAGCCATTCATTTTTACCTATTTCCATGCACAAAAAAGACAATATCTTCAGAGAAATATCAACTTGTCTATCACATAATTTATCTTCAGTGTTTAATATTTTGTCAGATAATTAGGCCCTGGAATAAGGGAAAAGGAACTCCTTACAGCACAAAGAAAATATGTCACCAGAACTCACATCTTTGGGGGCGAACTACAGAGTATTCATTTTGTTTCGGTTTTGTGAAATTATTTAGGCCATCTGATGTTAAAAAAAAAAAAGGCAGAATAAAACATTAGAAGCAATATTATAAATATGTTATTGAAAACTGTTTGGTGGTTTCCAAAGACCTGAAGTCAGCACATATATTTTCAAGATTAGAAATCTGAGAGTTGCTCCTAAACTAGAGACTAGAGTTGAAAATACAATATCTGATAGAAGAGGCCCCCGTTTAAACCTCAATATATATTTTTGGAATCACTGGAGTCTGGGTTCACTTATATGGCCCTATATAAGAAGAAAAGAAATTGTATCATTCTTACAAGTGTGAAAATCAGAAAGAAAGAAAATGGGTGTCTGTTGAAAATTTTAATGACCACTTTTAGAAATGCATTTTTCTCAAAATTAGCCAGCTCTTAAAAGAAAGTATAATAAAAAGTAAAATTACGCTTCTGCTGGTTCTAAAAGCATGACATTTTGACATTTCTGTGATTCAAGCCAAGATTTCTAAAGAAACTTTCAAGATAGTCTCTAGACAAAACACAGTATTGAAAACCTATCCTATTTCTTTTGAAATATAAATAGAAAGGCTCCCATTGATAACAGTGGGAACACATGATGACCTTTTGCTAATTTGAAAGTACAGAAGTGTGAAATGGAGATATTTGAAACCAGAAATGAAGCTTTCAGCCTGAATAATACATCCTGTACTGCTTGTCATTTTTATTGTATAATGCCATGATTTATTTACTATGCTAATGTTGTATGTGAGGATTTTCTTTTAAGGTAATTGAAATTGGTGATAAAAACAAACCCGTTAGATCACCCTGATACTTATTAACAGCAAAATTAAAATGTCTTTACCCTGTATAATTCTTTTGCTCAATTTTTTTCCGGTAGTGAACAGACATTATCTATAGATAGAGAGTTATATGATTTTTACAACAGACAGCAGGAGCTTTTGTGCCTCCTGATGATGAAAACAAAGGTTTAGATTTTACTAAAGGCTATTTCATAAATATTCAGCCATTGCATGACACCTACTCCCATCAAACCTCTTTCAAAGCCTGAAACAAAACTGGGAAATGATTGAGACCATGTGAAGATGCAGTATGAGGAACTACCGTGTCCTTCTGCCAAATTTCTAGGTCAACAAATACAACTGTTCCCTTTTGCACCTCATTCAGGAAAGGTGTCCCTGCCCACCACAGGGGGGTTTGGAACTCAAATGATCTCTAGGATCCCTTCCAACCCAGGCCATTCTATGATTCTATGGTTATACCAGTATGTTACAATTCTTTGCTGAAGAACTAGGAGTTCTTGTTTCAGTCACAGCCACTTCCACAAGGAGAGAGGTTAAATTGAATCCAGAACTGCACCCTGGCATCACTCCAGAAGTATCATAAATGATGCTAGAAAATACACTATGTGCTTTTCAAATTTCTATAATGTCATTAATGTATTGTGGTGTTACTCAGCACCATTTACTGTAACCCTAGTATTTACTGGCTCAAGGTTTGGATATGGACCCACACGTTCCTGTTTTCAAAGTTTACATTTTAAGCTATTACATTATTCAGCTTATTTTCAGCTGGTGGTTTGGGTATGGTATAACAGGGGTGTTCATATGTGGGGAGACAATACAGCCACCATGACTTTCGGGGTTTGTATCAACAACTTTCTTGAATCATGAGGCATTTTCTTCACTGGTTTTAAAGCTCAATTCTCACAGAACACACTGAGTTGGAAGGGACCCACAAGGACCATTGTAATCCAACTCTTAGTCCTGCACGGGATCATCCCCAAGAGTCACACCCTGTGCCTGAGAGCGCTGTCCAAAGGCTCCTTGAACTCTGCCAGGCTTGGTGCTGCGACCATTCCCCTGCGAGCCTGTTCCAGTGCCCAAACACCCTCCGGGGGAAGAACCTTTCCCTAATATCCAACCCAAACCTCCCCTGGCACAAGTTCAGGCCATTCCCTCAGTCCTGTCCCTGGTCACCACAGAGTGAGATCAGTGCCTGCCCCTCCTCTGCCCCTCACGAGGAAGCTGTCACTGCAATAAATCCAGAACAGATTAATATTTTAAATAGCTTGAGGTTTTTTAAACATTTGTCAGTATTAAAAAACCTTTCCTAAGATCTTCCATTTTTCTGTCACTATCTGTTCAACAGTCATAAGTATTTAAAGAGCTGTTAATTTAATGGAAAAAAGTGTCTCTTCCTGGGGGGG
>VWZF01006901.1:1062385-1088479 GCA_013396755.1 Sclerurus mexicanus
TCTTGGCTCTGTTATTGTATGTTGCTTCTTATAAACAGCTGACAATATGCTATTATCTTAAGTGATCAGAGGGGCTGATATCATCACAAAAGCATCAAATTCATATTTGTGTTGTAAGTAATGAAAATGCCATGTATTTAATAGATAGTTTGGGGGAGGAAGGAATTACTATAGGGATTCTCCAACATATTTGCAATGATTTAAAAAAAATCCATTTAAAAAATAGCATGCATATATACCTGTTGCTGATAGTGGTTATTTCAGTGATGTTTTGTTATAGGACTGTTAAATGAGTTACAGAACTAAGACTGGCAGCAACTACTTGAACTGTTCAGAAAATCTGTTTGTTAAAAAACGTGTCCATCTTTCAGGCGTTTCTTGGAAGAAAGCTTTGTTCTCCGAGTATTGACTCAGCTAACGTTGGCCTTGAAGGAGTGTCACAGACGGAGTGACGGTGCAGTCACTGTGCATCGTGACCTAAAACCAGCAAATGTCTTTCTGGATGGCAAACAGAATGTGAAACTTGGAGATTTTGGACTGGCTAGAATATTGCATCATGACACCGGCTTTGCCAAAACATTTGTTGGAACTCCATATTATATGTCTCCAGTAAGACCTCTCTTATATACCTTATCTTCCCTTTTTGCCCCTCCAAGGCGTGTTTTCTACAATGTTGGTCTCAGAGTCCATGAATGTTTGTGAGGTTTCAATGAAGACTTACTAGGCTTAAAATGCAGATGACTCTTTCATAGACTCTATGTGTTCTGAGCACAAGGTTATTTTGCATTTATTTTCATCTCCTTTCTTCCCCATATAGTCAACCGCCTTGTAATTAAAGTTGCTCTTCACTGTATAAATTTTGTTATGTTCTTGGAATCTTACAGATGTTAGAGTACGTTGAAAAGGAACAGGGAAGCTAGAGAGCTTTTATGTTTTGTAGTGTTAAGGTAAAAAACTTGTTACCTCTTGATGGTAGGATTTTAATTTGTAGTGAAATGAGCAGGAATTACTTATTTCCCTGATATAGTGCATTTCTTAGTGAGAATATTAATTTTGACTGAAATGGAGATGTACCAACTAAAGATCGGTGCAATATGTCAGTCTTCTGCAGTGGAGTACTGCCACGACTTATTAAAATCCTGCTGCTAGGATTGAATGTGGAGATTAATTAAAGTGGGGTTTTAGAAGTAACACCAGTAAGTAATGATTTAATTCAGGTTTGAATAGTAGCAGATTATCCTGCATTAGTGGAACACTGTCTTCGTTAATAAACCTAAGATTGTTCTCTTTCTTCAGGAGCAAATGAACTACATGACATACAATGAAAAGTCTGACATCTGGTCTCTAGGATGTCTTCTGTATGAATTATGTGCTCTCTCGTAAGTATGGTAGTGTGATAGTGAATGTGGAAACATAGTTGTTAATGCAGATATGATTAAATTTTGTACAGGCGAAAGCTTAAAGGTATCAGAGACTAGTCCTAGATTTTTACTTTTGTATTGGTCTTGACATTAGGTAGTCAAAGCAGACCCTTGATTGCAGCTTTTTAGTCTGATACAAAACTTATTTTCAGAGAAAGTAAAACCAGTGGAAGAATCCAAGAAAAATTTTCTTTTTCAGGCCTCCATTTACAGCTTACAACCAAAAGGAACTGGCAGAAAAGATAAGGGAAGGGAAGTTCAGACGAATACCATATCGTTACTCAGAGCAGTTGAACGAACTTCTCAAAGAGATGTTGAATGTGAAGGTACAAATCAGTTACTAATTTTTCCACCTGTAATTTGAACTAATCCTGAAATACCAGTTTTGATTCTCAATTATGAAACAAACGTGAAGTAGCGGTTGCTATCACCTTGTTTCTGGCAGTGTCGCTTGTAGGGGAAGGAGGGGAGGGAGGCTTGTACTCTGAGTCCATTAAGCAAAGGCAGCAGCTCAGGCTTTATTTCAGGTTCACAGGATGCAAAAAGGCTGCCTCAGTGTTCGCTTATACAGGATTCCTGAACAGCCTGCTTAATGAGGTCCTATAATTTCAGGGCTAAAATTGTTCCAGTGTGTTTGGAAGTTGGACAGGGTTGTTTTATCTTCATTTTGTGTTTTACTTTATATGGCTAATATATAGCTTGCTCCCCACTGCTGGTGGGGTGTTGAGAAGAATACTGCATGGGACACCAAAGCTGTAATAAGCACCCAAGTCTCCAGCAGGTATCGATTCTTCAGGAATCAAGTGACAGGCAGAGATGCAGTGTGTTAGCTCCATAATTTACTGACAATTGCCTCTGTAGGCTCACTCACCCCATTCTGGATCTGAAAGGAATAGGTGCTTGGGCTGGGAGAGACAGACTTCCAGCTCTGCATCTGAAGGCTGGTAACAGCCTTCTCCCTTAGCTTTTGCCACCTGGTTGTGCTACCCCTTCCTAACTTCATTTTTCTCCAACCTCTTCTTTACTGTCTTGCTTCAGCATTTCTGGTTTTAATGTTTCTGGGTTACAGATGGAGTCTGTTGCTAATGTCTTTCTTTTAGGATTATTGCCGACCTTCTGTTGAAGATATTCTGCAGCACCCCTTGATAGCAGACCTGGTGACAGAAGAACAAAAACAAAATGCTGATAAAAGGTGCTGGAGATCATGGGAGCCAGAAAGCCTGCAGTACTCTGATGCTGCAGTGAGTGAGCTGAAACGGAAGGAACAGCAACTACAGGAGCGAGAACGAGCCATTAAAGAGAGAGAACAACATTTGGAGCGTATGATATTCCATTTTGGGAATGGGGGGGCAATGGCATTCTGATTCAGTTGGAGGAAGGAAAGGTAGACAGTTTTCACAACCCTCATTTTAATGCTCTAGGGTATTGTACTCCTGCATTCACTACTAGAATTGTGTCTAAAGACCAAAGCAAGAATGCTTGAGGCTTACTCATCTACACTAGCTTTTGATTTAAGTTATTAAGATGTAGTTGGCAGTTTAGATATGGAAGTTTGGTTTGTGAAGATTATTAAATGTGAGTGGCAATTACAAAAGTATAGAGAAAAAGGGGGGCTGAATATATTGTTTTGCACTGTGCTGTGTAGGTTGCCTTTTACTCACTGTGTAAGTTAGGACTGGCTGTATTAACATGTAACCTAAGGTGAGCCTGATAGTGGAGAAAAACATCTTTGAGTAGACTGTCAGCTGCTTTTACAAAAGCTGCACCCTGCAGATAGCTTACCTGTGAATCTATAGATGGTTGGTTCTCAGGTGTTGGGATTTCCTGCCCACATGAAATATTTCTTTGCCTATGCAGTAAGCTCTGCAATGCAGTTTTTAACTATATATATTTCTTTTTGAGCCTGAATGACAGCTGCTACTGTTGTAAACAGGGTGTTCAGTTATACCTGAATTACAGTATCTAGCTTATAAACCTTTAAATTCGGTATCATGTGTCCCATGAGTTAATGTGCAGAATAGAAAGCTGCTATTGTTTCATTGTTGCAGATATGTCAGAGTTTGGAAACAAAAGCATGCTTGGCATTTCAGAGTACTCATCCAGTTCTTTATTAGTGCATTGATAAAGGTGTATCTACACAGTAGTTACCTTTATTTAGAGCTGTAGAATGAGAAACACGGGTTCATCTGACTATTACTGCTGTCTTTTCCTGTAAGAAAAATCCATCTTGCACAATCAGTCTAACTTGAACATTTTAACACTACATACTACCACGTATTTCTACTTCCAGAGAGAGAACGGGAGCTCTGTGTTCGAGAGAGACTGGCAGAGGACAAACTTGCTAGGTATCTTACTAACCTATAATTGTCTACATTAGAAGCTCTGCAATCTTACAACAAAAAGCTTAAATTTCTCTTTCCAAAACAGAGCTGAAAACCTGATGAGGAGCTACAGTCTCTACAAGCAGCAGCGGATGGTAACTTGTGCAGATGGCCCAGGTATGCAAATGTGCAAGAATCCACTTGCACAGGTAAACATAGGCTGGTATGACCAGAAGAACGCCCCTGATGCTCAACATGCTGTACACAGTCCCATCAGGGCAATACAAGCCCAACTACTGTTGCATGGTTGAGAAGAGAGTTTTGATTTGCTGCTTTCCAAAAGGACTCCAGGAATGATGCTCAACCATAAGTCTGAGTTTGCACTACAGTCTTGTGCTGTTTTGGAAATTAGGTTCTTGTGGCAAGCTAAGAGAACTGCCTGCTTGTAACCCAAACCTTTCTTAGACCTGTGCTTGTTTTACATATGGATGTCTTTTTTTATAGACCTTTGATTTAGTTAATAAAATTGCATATGTCTGATCAATTCAGCTTTCATTAAACTTCCAAAAATTCAGCATGGGAAATATTTGTTGTTAGTGACCCAGCTGTGATTGGTATCATATAATCTATTAAGAATAGAAACTGCTATTATTATAGGGAAAAAAACACCCAGATTTCAAAATGTGCTATAATGCGTCTTGCCTCCTTCTAGTCCAATTCGTTTAACAGTAATATGTGACACTCATTTTGGCCTTGATTGTTTATTCCTCACTATCATAAGAGGAACTATCATCTGTTCATTGCACCCGTTTTTTACTAATAGAAATGATTCAAGTCTCTAAATGCATTTTGAAATAGTGGTAGAAATAGTGAAGGGCTGGGTCTGAAGCAGTACTCTAGAACAGATAAGTGAACACCCTTTTACATGCAGCAACACTCTTCATTTAGTTTTGTTCTGATAAAGCAAGATAAGCATGTGTCTGCCTCCAGTATAAATAAAGCTGAAGTGGCACTTTTTTTTTTCCCAAGAAGTGCCTATCACAGCAGGAAAGAACACACGTAAAATGCCCATAGAACTGAGTGGTACTTGAGCTACTTCTAACACTTCTGTCAACTTTGAAAATTCCACCTGTTTCTCAACATTATTGTCTGACTTGGATAAAGAATTTAATTTGAGAATAAACTTACTTTTGGCTTTCTAATATTGGATCTAACACTGGATGACTGAAGGCAAATGAGCTTCAGCTCTTGCTTCTGTTCTCTCCTGCATCTCCCACCCTTTTACATAATATTTTGACCTTATCAGGAGCATTAGTTTTCAAAGATAGGCAAAACTCCTTTGTGTGGTTAATACTTCAAGATAGATAATGCAGAAAACATAGTTATTAGAAGACTGATCAAATCTTGTAATATCTGTAGAGCACTTGGTTTGCTACTCTTCCAATTCATTCCTTGGTGCTCTTGTAATACTGTTTCTAAAATTCTCCCTATTGTATAAATGGACTAAGTGTTTCTCCAGTATGGTGCCAAGATCACTTGCTTGTTATCCTCAGTTGCTCAAATGTTACTATATTTTTCAGAACTGGATTGTATCTCACACTTCTCTCAGATCCCAAATTTCTCCTTGAAGTCTGTTGTGTGGTTCATTTCCCACTTAAATGGAATACCAAAAATCCTGGTTGCTAAGACAGTGACCTAGACACTACCCTGTTTTACAGGGTTTTCTAATTCTTGGGAAAGGATTTAATGTTAAAACAAATCTGGCTTACTGCTATTAAACTACAAAATATTCACTGGCTTCTTCAGTTCCTTCTTGCTCTTTTGTGCTTATTGCCTCCTTGCTGTAGCTTAATAAATTGAAAATTAGGGCTTCAACAGTATAAAGATTAGAACAGTTAGACCTTCAATTAAATAAAAATCACACCTTAAACTGAGTATTGTGAAGTCGGCTCTTATGAGAGACAGCTCAGCTGTTATAATAGCTTTGTATGGTAGTTTTTGTACTCTACGTCATTAAAAACAAATCAGCTGCCTTTTAATTGTGGCATGCTATAAGGTACACTATGAAAATTCCAGTTCTGGAGGCTGCAGTGAAAGTAACTTGTTAATTTTTAATGCACCTAAACTCATTACTTATCAAGTCACAGCCTAATTTGTACCCCATTGACTTAGTACAAAGATAGAGTTGGCACAATGTGGGTAATGTAGAAAGACCACTGGACAGGTTGGGTCTGCCCCTGCTACAAAGGCAAGACTTCCTTTTCAGTAGCTGAGACCCTACTTCTTTATTTTCTTTTGGGACTGAATTATGTTACTGTTTCATTTCTGTCCTTCAGAAGAAACTTGATGTCTTTTCTCCTTATGTGGACTAATGTTTCCTTTGGTGTTGGGATGTGCACCTAAAAACTACTATGGCATATATCCTTTTGCCACGATAATTTAAAAGCCTTGTTTTAATTTTTCCTCAAAAAATAGAAAAGAATTTTCCTATTAACTGAAATGCATTTAATTAGATCACTCAAAGCCATAGGTAGATGACAGAATGTGCAAGAGGGTTAAAAGCAATAAATGCTGGAAGATGCACTAATTCAGTACTTCCTTTTTTATTTCTTTAGATAACCCGCTCCTGCTTCCCTTTTCTACAATCAAGAAGAATGTACACTATGATGGAAGTGAAGAGAAAGCTGTGTCTCCTCATAACATGGAAAACTATCTCTTTTCTAAAGGAAAAAGCTCTGATCTCAAAAAGCGTCTATATGCTGCAAATCTACGGGCTCAAGCACTGTCTGAACTGGAAAAAAACTATCAACTAAAGAGCAGACAAATCTTGGGCATGCGTTGAAACCATAACAGATGTGTTTATCTTTTAAAAGATTATTAAATGTAGAGGAAATACTTGTGCCTCCCTCTTTTAAGCTAGAATCTACTGAAAGATTATTTTAATAGTTGTTGTACAAACTCTTAGTTTGTGATAGGTAGTTTATGATAAAAGCAGATGATGTTATATTATGAAAATAGGTACTTTTGATATAATTGTTTTATTAAAGAAAAAATATTTTGATCCTCCTTCTGTTTACCATACATTACTCTTCTGGGAATATAAGGAATGAATATATATAAATTTGTTTAAAATCTGATGTGAAAAATTTCAGGTGAAAAATGTACAGTTTTGCAATCTGTAGGTTAAAATGATGCTGTATGTAATGCACAGTAATTGATAAAGAAAGTATTGATATTCTGTACATGTGGAAAAACAGTGACTTTTTTTCTGCGCTTGTAAATAATTTTTAACAAAAGAACAAAAAGATTTTCTGCTATCCCTTCCTACTAAGTAAGTGACCTATCAAGGCAGGCTACTTTTAATTTAATTTTTTTGACTAATGAGTATGATGGGTCAGCATAATGTAATTTGTGAGTTTATATTCCTTTCTCTCTGAGCAGCTGAACGTCTTAAAAATTGGCTCCAAAGGCCTTCTTCAGGATGTTGCATTTGAAATAACACCCTTGTTTTGCCTTAAAACTGTGTCATAAACTGAACCTGAGACTGCTATCCAGGATGGGACACCATCCAGAGTATTAGCATCTGTGTATTGCAGAGGGGCAGTCATATTTTGAACACTAAACCCTTATTTTCTTGAAGCTTACGAGGTATCTCCATCTTACCCTTAACAGTTCTCTGCCAGAGTAGCAGTTGCTCACTTAAGGTGGTGTAAGTTTCATGAACTGACTCAGACTCATGAATTTAAATGTATCATTTGAAACTGTAATGTCTGGCATATGTTTTATATAAAGATTTTTTCTCTCTGGATTGAAATGCCATAAGACATACATTCTTAGGAAACGGCTTGTTTTCAAAATATTTTTTTCCTTTGGACTATGGATGTTATCTAAGATATTCAAGATGGTTTTTACTTCATAAGAGAGAATCTTGTTTGAAACTTAAATTTAATTTGATACACTAGATGATCTTAAAGGTCCCTTCCAACACAAACCATTCTATGATTTGCTCTTCAACAAGTACTTGTGTCACCAAACAATAGTTCTGGTCTGTCATATTCTTAACCACCCAGAAGAACTTACTGTATTGGCTTGCATAGAGGTTACTGTTTTCACCACAACCTTTGCCTAAAGGAATTAGCATAGGACCATTTTGTTTGCTAGTCTAAAACTACCACCATTCTGGTGGTCGTTCCCCAGCACTAGGGGTGGTGGAAATGTCTGGCAGGTACCAATGCACAGACAGAGTAGCTGTGCCATGTGCATCAGTACAGGTTTCCTTTGCATTTTTTCATATTGAAACTTCTCACACGCATGTACACATTTGTACACTCAGGTTTTTCTGTTCTGTGCTTCAATCAGAAGACCAGCAATGCAAGTCTACTGGCCTTCATGTGGATCTTTATGGTATAGCCCATTGTGCTGGTTTAAAGGCAAACTGGCAGGAGAAATTAACCCAACTTGAGAGAGATTACAAATCAGAGTTACAATTTACTAAAAAGATTACAATAGTTACAATGATAAGAGAAAAAACTTTTTTTAACCCACAAAACCAGATGTATAACCCAGCACCCTGGGACACAAACAGAAGGCTGCATGGTCCCTCTGAGTGCAAAGTACAAGGAAAGGAAACCTGTTGGTGAGGATGATGGTCGCAGCCTTGTCAAGAGTGCCAGTCGCAGTCCTGCTGAGGTTCTGGTCCTCCTCTGGATCCCACGAGTGGTACCAGAAGTTCCCAAACCCAAGATTACATATGCTCAGGTTCAGGTGGGAATGCCCAGTACCTCCCCCAGGGTGAGGAGTTTCACAATGGGTGATTTAACTCTGTGAGTCATGGGGTATTTTTGGAATCTTTGATGGTCTATTGCAGCTGCCTGTTGTGCCAGTCCCTAATGGCCCATTAGCAGACATGACCCCTCAGGCTGGGTGTGAAGGTGCTGATGACTCCCTGGAGGGGAGTTACCACGGCTGAGTCATTGGTGTGAAGACAGAAACACTCCCCTGTCTCCCAGGGCTCTTTAACACCCACCTTGTAACCTGAGGCATGAGGTGTGCCCTGGGCAGCTGCTGCAAATGATCCATTATTAACAGTCCATCAGAAATGACACAGAGGGTGTAGAATACACAGTTTTGGTTACACCAATATAGTGATAAACTGGTCCTGGCCCCTGTAACTAGGACACCCACAGAACATTGATATGCAGTGATGTGAATCCAATCTGAAAAAAATATATAGGATGCAAGAATGTTGTATGCTTTGGCATCTGTAGAATGCAGGTATCAATTAGTGAAAGGAGAAAACCAAGCAGCCAAGAAAATAAATTAATAATTAATGATTCCTGAAAGACCGTATTCATAGAATCATAGAGTGGCCGGGGTTGGAAGGAAACTTAAAGATCATCTAGTTCCAACCTCCCTGCCATGGACAGGGATACCTTTCACTAGGCCAGGTGACTCAGAGTTCCACCCAGCCTGGCTCTGAACACTGCCAGGGACCATCTAGGGAACACCTACAACCCATCTGGGCAACCTGTTCCAGTGCCTCCCAGCCTCACAGCAAAGAAATTTTTCCTAATAACTAAGTTAAACCTACACTCTTTTAGTTTGAGTTCATTCCCTCTTGTCCTGTCACTACGTGTTCTTGTAAAAAGTCCCTCTCCATCTTTTCTGTAGGCTCCCTTCAGTTACTGGAAGGCCGCAATTAGGTGACCCCAAAGCCACCTCTTTTTCAGGCTGAACAATCCCAATTCTCTCAGCCTTTCCTCATAGGAAAGGTGCTCCGTCCCTGTAATCAGCTTGTGAAAGGCCTGGTGTTTGCAAATGCTTTGCTTTTAACAAGACCAAGGTAAGAAAATGGATTGAGAATATTTCTCTCTCCTCTTGGAACACACAGATGGAACAAGTAATTTCTGCATTTAAAAGTAAAATACGTTCAGAACAACGCCTGGAGCTTTCCTCTTCCTTTAATTCTCTAGTGGCCTCAAGGTGGCACCGTTGCCTTGTCTTTGTTGAGAACCTCTTTTATTATACATTCGTCCAAAATTTAACATCTGATATAAATATATTTTTACCTGTTTTGTTCTAAGCGTCTTGCTGCAAGATTCAGGTTTTCTTAGTTTACTGATGCTTTAGTGCTTGATGGTGCAATTAATTGTAATTATCTCAGATTTGCCAGTTTGCAACTTTTATGCATGTTTCATAAAAATACTTGAATCAAAGACCCAGTTAACAACTACACAATTATGAATACAAAATGCTACAGAGAGTGCAAACTGTATTGATCACAATGGCAGTAATAATTGAGAATAGCTAAAGTTACAGCTGTAGCATTAACCTATTTTAATGCATTACTTACAATGTCTTCTTGAAGTATTATCACTCTAATACAAGAAATGCAGTGTTTCTTGAGGTTTTTGAAATAGGAACTTCCTACCAGTATGTGTCAAATATAAGTAAAGGCATCTTGGAGATGGTCTTTGTCCTCTTTCAGGATTTTGCTTTGGAACCCTGAAACGGATATTTTTCTGCAAGGGCATAGTTGTTTTTCAAATAGGATATATGTAGCACTGTAATTGCATTCAGGATGCAATTTACAAACATATTCAGGAAATAGAACATTCATAAATAGAATATTTATGGGAAAAATGACTGCCTATAGAGTGCTTGCAAAACATTGCCATCTTGCTGATGGGTATACTTATCTCTTAAAAGAGAAGGTAAGTTTGTACATATGGATTTTGTACATCTTAAGCTTTACAGGATGATAATAATGGTGTGCACCATGGAATGTTGTGAGATAAATTAATTAATGTTTAATACAGATGTCAGGAATTTTAATAATATGATTAGATGTGAGCACCTCTGAAATTACAGATGCTTTATATGCATAAGAACATAGTTTAGCCCAAGGATAGTCTAGAGGGGAAGTTGCATCACCTTTGAAAATTCTGGACCAGCTTCTTGATTTTCAGCCTTCATGTGTACCTCAATCAAGACCCTGTCCCAGGCCTTAGGTTCCCTTGTATAGCAGGCTTGCCACAGCAGGGTGCTCAGAGACAGCACTGGGATGCTCTACAGGTCTGCATTTGGGCACAGTTTGGGTCCCAGTGTGGCCTCCACTCCCCAGGTGGGTTTTCTCCACAGTGCTCATGTGTGTTTCTCCAGAGGTGGCAGATGTTTGGCTGTTGCTCATTTGCCAGTCCAAGAAAGGGATGTGGAAAATATGCGGGAGGACCACGATGCCATTAGTGGAGCTGATGCTGTTCCACAGGTCTAGTACCTTCCACACACACAGAGGTCTTAATAGAGTATAAGTGTAATAGTGTGTAAGATTTCTCAGAAATGCCTATTTTTTATCCCTAAAAAAGGTTGTAAAACAGCATTTCCAGGTTTTCACCCAGCTTCGGTGATTATAGCTTAGGGTTGGTCGTTTAGCCTTCAGTGTTTGCCATAGTTTGCCAGTAGTTTATGACTTATAGGGGATTGCTGTGATCCAGAGCCTATGCTTTATTGATCCTTGTGCTCTCAGGCCTCTTGCTTTTTCATTTAAGATTCACAGCCTATGTTTATCATTTCATGCTTTCCTAAATGACAAGCTTCTGAAAGATGCAACTGTCAAGCTCTACCACTGAAGTAAGATTCGTAACCTGCAGAGTTCATCTATCTTTGGTCTGATTCAAGACCTGGTTTTGTCAGCATCCTTCTGTGCACTCAGATTTCTCAGGAACTTGCAAAGTTGTTGGACAGAGCTGTGAGGAGGTTTATACTGTAGGGCCAAGAAAGATAGTGAAAGCAAAAACACATGAGCCTGAAACGGGGCCTGAAATGGGGCTGGGTATTACCTCAAGGGTTTGAAAAAGAGTATTTTTGGTGGTTACTCACTGAGAGAAAGTGTTGAAATAGTAAAACCAGTAAAAGTTTCAGTAATTTTGAAGGAAAACCTGAGGAACTGGCAGCTAGCATCTCAAAAATGTGAGCAGCAGAAGCCAATCCTTATTGATAGCTGCCTGAGCAAGGGCAACCCTTCAGATTTCATCGGTGTTATTATGGAGGAAACAGGCAGTGGGGATATTAATGCTTATCCTGCCAGGCATGAAATCCCAGTTCTCGTTTGCATGCAATGATGATTCGGCTTTATACTCTGAATGTGTGTAGCTGCAACGTGTGTGCTTCCTGCACACAGCAACAGTGGTCCTGCAAAATCTGCCCTGCAGCTGCATGGTTATGCAGCATCTCTGAGGCCACCAAGGACCGTAGGACGGAGTGCTCCTGGGATCTAGTGGGGTTCCTGGGGGTCCTTTGGTATCTTTGGCTGGACTTCACGGGATGGGTGGGATCAAGACGATATAGGGATCAACACCCCCCACTCCATGCAATGTTTCCTCCTGCTGTGTGAGGGAGCGTGTGTGTTGATTGATACTTAGCTAATGAAGCCCATAAATGGATCAGACACTGGAGTGAGGGGAGGGGTGGGTGGGGAGGGATCAGCTGTAAACTCAGTGTAGGGATTTCTCTCTAAGAATGTCTCCTGACATTCCCTTTCCTGCTTCAATAGCCATATTCCAATCAATACATACTATAGTTTATTTGATAACTTCTTTGCCAGGGAGCACAAAGCCCTTAAAATTAAGCCTTGCTGGAGCGCAGCCCTGCCTGCCCATTTTGGGGAAGAGTTTGGGCAGGGGTTGAGCAGGAATGGCATTTTGCCATTTCTGATTTCCTCACAGCTTCCACAGCGGGGCGAGATCTTCCTCCCTGAGACCCCCTTGCCTTTTGAATGCACTCGTGCCTGGGTGGCATTTCAGGGTCACTGAAGTAGCTGCTGCAGTTTGAAACAGTAACTGCTGTTCCATTTTTGGTGATGCTTAATCCCCTCCTAACTGCAATGAAGCCGGTAAGGACACAAAAATATTACCCTGGAGGAAGGGGATCAAAAGCACAAAGTTTATTTTTGACAGTGAATGAAGCGTTTCCTCCTGATAAAGACACCCCCCTCCCACCTCTACCCTCCAGAGTCACAGGCTGAGTGATGATGCTTCGATGTGATGAGGTGTTGGCACTCTGTGGAGAGGGAGAGAAACCAGAAACCTCTGGTCAGCAGGAGAAGGCTCCTGCCCACGCTCTACCAGGTCTGCAGTGTCCAGACCACCACACTGGTTGTGCTCAGAGATGCACCCAAACATCCCAGTCGATTCTGCATTTTGGAGAGGAGCAGAATGGAGGGACATGCCACCTTCTCCAGCTAACCATGGGATATCAAACTCCTCCATAGCTGCAACAGTGGGATGCTTGTGTGCCCACTACTGTCTTCGAAACCCATTATCCCACACATGCCCTGAAGCCAGGTACGCACCTCAAGAGACACACTGGTGGAAGAGGAGTTGATCCCAGGTGACATCCTTGTCCATCTTGAAGGGGATGTTCCCACAGATCATGGCCAAGGTAGCACTGGCAGCCAGTCCCAGCAATACCCAATCTGATCCAGGCACCACGCAGAATCTTCCTTTGAAAAACAAAACAAAAAAAATTATGCAAGAAAGTAAATTAAACCCCAAAACTGGAAACAAGAAAAAAAGGTAAAATGTTATCACTGTATCAAGGTCTGAGGAAAGCTGTCTGCTACATGCAAGGAATAAACCTATCCACAGGTGGGGAAAAACACTGCCTTTCCCTCTCCCAGCCCAAGCTCTTCCTTGCCTGCAAAGCAATCCGGCTGGCACATGGGTTCAGGACTCCCTCCTTTGCCACCCTCATGGGGACATGTTTTTGTCAGGCTGGCTCCCCAGTCCCAGTCTGGGCCAGGGTGAGTGCTGGACACTGTCGGCAAGATGGGAGCTGGCTCCTGTTCCACAACATCCACACCCTCCCCTTTTCAGAAAGCAATTTGGCAACCAGCTGAAAAATTAATTTCACCCTTCCCAAGCAGAGAGGGGAACCTCCACTGCCCAGCCAGACTGGGCCCTTTGATGCCTGGGACAGGGACCATCCTCTCACTGGGTATGGACTCATCTCAGCTTCATCTGGATATAGAGTGTGTCCTTGAGGAAGGTGCCACAACCAAAGTCAATCAGTTTCACCCCACTGCTGGCCAGCCAAGGATGATGTTCTCCAGCTTGATGTCACATGGCACAGATGCCACAGTTGTGCCCTGAGTTGCAGGGGGACCATGATGACACTGGGTTGCAGTGGGGATGTTTCCCCTTTTCCAGTCTGTGGGAACTTCACTGGACTGCCACGACTTCTCAGATATGATGGAAGGGCTTAGCCACTTCCTCTGCAGCTTCGCCCAGGACAGGTGGAAGCACTTCATCAGCTGTGATCCCTACTCAGTGCTACGGTTGCAGGGCAACAGTCTAGTTTTCTTTGCTTCTTAATGCCATGAGACACATGGAGCTGTTAGTTGCTGGGCTCCTGGATCCTGCTGTGCAGTGGGATGGATCTCTGCTGTCTTCTGGGGCAGTTGAACACCCTGTAACTAAGAATGGTTGAGAATGTCTTCTAGTGATGGCCTGTCCAGGAATGCATGGAAAAACACCATCTGATGAGGTGCTTGTGCTCTGAGGGGAGAAACCAGAATCCACCAGTCAGTGGGAGAAGGCTCCCATCCACCCTCTCCCAGGGTTTGCAGTGCCCAGGCCATGCTGAGTGTGCTCAGAGTTGTGTCCAATCTCGCAGTCACTTCTCTCTTTTGAAGGAGAGCAGGATGGAGGGACATGTGCCACCTCCTCCAGCTAACCCTGGGAGATCAACCTCCTCCATAGCTGCAAGAGTGGCATGCTTGTGTGCCACCTGCAATCTCCCAACACTGTTATTCCCCCGACGCTGCAAAGCCAGATACCCACCTCGAGACACCTGCAGCTGGAAGAAGAGCTGGCCCTGGGTGATGTTTCTTTCAACAATTATGAGAGGTTATTTAACTCCTAATGCTATTTGACTCTTCCTAACTTTAGAGTTATTAGTGGACATGTTAGTATATCCTGTACATAAACAATTGGTACAAACTTGGAGAAAAACTGTGTATGCTTTGCATGAATTTATTATTGTTATTATTATACAAACATGTGCTATTAAAGAGCTGTCAACTTCAGTCCTAATCCAGTATCCCACAATGTGAGGCTGCGAATTAATATCTTCTAAGAATTCTGCACTAGAATCACCAATTGTTCTCTTACAGAAAATCAGGTGCATCAACAAGGAAAGCACTGAATAAAATCGAATCTTTGCAATGCTAAGGACAGCTTTCAGTATATGCAAACACAGAATTGTCTTATACTCTCCTTTTTAGTAACCAAACAGAACTATTAGTCTTCTCCCTTGTTTACAGGCTCAGCCTGGAAGAATAGTAGCTGCTCACTTCTTCAATGCCAGAACTCCTTACCATGCTGCAAACCATCCTGTCCTCTTTCAGCCTCAGCAGTGCTGACTAACAGGACATGTACCCAGCCCCAGCACCGCACGTTCCTAACACGGGTAAGACCCCCAACTACCAGTGAGGTCCCTTCCTGCCCATGGCAAATGATAAAAAATAATAATAAACAAATGAAATAAGAATTACTATAATAGCTAACATATAATATTATATGTAAGTATATAAAATATGGTGTCTAATAGATAAATATGTATATTATAAATATATAATATAATAATTCATGATAAATGCATGCACTATACATTTTTTAACCTGGGACTTATTCTAAGGAAACTTATATTTAGGACTTGTATTACCTGACAGTGAGGTCTTTGGTTGGTTTTAAGCACGAAGCTAGTAGGAACAAACCTATGCTGACATATTGTCTTTGCACAGCCATTCGGTCCTTCACAACAAATCAGTGCAGGCCCGTAGGTAAACTGGAAATATCTCCATGGTAACATCTGCCCTTTTAATTTTATTACTTAAATTAAGCCCAGTACCTGACCTGACGAGAGGAAGTTCGCTCTGAATTAACAAGATGAGCTTGCCTCTACATGCATGCAGTGCTCTGCTTTCTCATGTAGGTTGGTGAGATTAGTGTCACTCTTGCTTATCTGTTTTAGGAAGTGGTTACTTCTTCAAAAAAAGAGGAAGGATAATTTTAATTAGGTATCATTTTTATACATTGATATACTTTCCTCTTCTTTTAATTTTGTCTAAGCTAATTGTCTTTTGGTACAGGAGGGATAGTAGTTGTTAAAACAACAGTAGTTTATTTACAGGTACTTAGAGTTTCACTGTAATTTTTCTGGGATGCTAGAAACATTAACCCTAATTCAACATCATTAGAAGCAAAGGATTTCCATGTAACTGCCTGTGCAAGGCATGTGTTATAACTGGGAATTCTAATTCTACCCATTTCACAATTACATCTTCCTCTGTGACTTATGGAGAAACTTTTTTTTCAAAATTTGGGCTTAGTATCATAATAAAAAGTCCATTGACCCCTTTAGCCATTCTTTTAGAGTCATCTCTTTGCAGTGTATTACTTCTGGATTTTCTCTTATATTGATCCTCATTAATGTTTTACTTACCTACTTCTGAAACATTTCTGGTATGTGCACCTGAGTGATCGGGGTTGCTCTTGCCAGAAGACACTGGCAGCCAGGGCATAGCCAGGCTGCAGGGCTGAGATACTGAGGAATGAGTCGGCATCCCCATGACCCAAAACCTTTCCAGCACTGCTGGCTGGATATCAAAAAGCCAGTATACAATTTAGGCAGCAGTCTCTGACATGAGAATCTCTGAGTCAGGGCTTAAAGTTATACCAGTGTTGCAGCTCCTAATGATCAGCCTTCAAGCAATAATTTGAGAACCTGTCCTTGAAATTTCCTGTAAGTTTTCTCTCATCTCCCTTAGAGCGTCTATGAAGGATGGGGGATTCCCAAAGAAACCTGTCCTTATTCACAAAATATATAACCTACTAAGAACTATCCTACTAAAAGCTGATAATAAATGAATTTCCACTACTCCCCCGCTGAAAAGGCCTTTAAGTTTTGGGCATGAGCGACATCAGAAGAATGATAGTGTTGGTGCTCCGCAGCTCTGGGAGACATCTGCCATACGTCAGACACAGAGGAACTGAGGTCTGCAAGCTACCAAAGAAAGTTGCTGCAGTATGCAAAGCTAGGGCGAGATTATTAGGTTTTGTCCTTGGATTGTAAATGCAGGAGGAATCCTGGCCCTGTGGGAGCCATTGATGCTATTGTGGCCTGGGTTGCATACAAAGTCCTGTCTTTTTGATTTAGAGTGTTTATTTGTTTCCAAATCTCTTTCCCCACCATCTCTCATTTCTACTCTCCCTGGGGATGATTCAATGGAGTAAAGCCACATGAGTATAACATCCATCCAGCAAAAACACTTGAGGACAGACTTTAAACTGAGCAAGTGTTTTATTACTTCCTGAAGAATGTTTTTACAAAGTGATGCCCTTATGTTTATTACAAATAATACATCTTATAAACAAATCATTTTAACTAAAGAGAAGCCTGTAGAAACTGCCCAACAATCAAGTGAGGCTGGCAGAAGGAAGCAAGAACTTTGGAATTAGTAGAAATTACTAAATCTAACTCTGCCAATGACTTGCTTTTGNTCTTGACTCTCTGATCCATTTCCTTTGTATTTTTCAGTCACACTTCTTTTTCTTTTTTTTCCTGGAACAAATGAAACCCAGAATATTACATTGTTTGTTTGACCGCTGTGCTTAGAACTGTTTAGAGCATTGAAGAACTTGCTCAGTTCACTGAAACCATCAGGGTAAGTAGATAGCAGCACAGAAATTAGTGTGCTCAATGCAGGCCAGTATTTACCTTGGGTATCTGCATATTCTTTTGATGTGAAAGGAGTATTGTACTCTTCTCAGTGCTTTACCACAGAAGCATTTCTCCAGCAGTAAAACTGAAAAAGCAGGTTTAATTATTAGCTGTTTTGCCACCTTGGTGACTTCAGCAGGCTGAGTGCAGACTTTGTAGATCATGGCACTCAGGCACACCCAAAGGCTGTGCAGGCAATCTTGAATGGAAGAGCTGGAGATTACCATTCCCCTCAAAAAGCTCCATCTCTCTCAGATAAACACCTGTGCAGGAGTGAAAATAAGGAGCCGGTGGCTGTGCTGCAGGTGGGAGGGTCTCCAAGCACCCATGCTACCCCACTGATCCAGAGGGTTCCCTTGCTGGATGGAGCAGATAGTAAAGAAACATGGAACAGAGCTGCCTCCAAGTCTGGGATTACACTAGGGCATGTCTGTCAGAGGGTACAGCACTGAGCTTCTGTAACTGGTTACTCCCTGCCACGGGAAGGCTGAGCAATGGGCTTTGGTTGCCAGAGAACAATGCCTCTGTGCTGGGAGCTGTGACACCATCCCAACCAGCACAAACAGGCTGTGTGACACAGTTAAAGCAGGTCAGAGAGAGGAGGCCAGGAGGACTAAGGAGGTCAGGAGGATGCTATGGTATGTGGGGCTAGGATGAGTAACCTCAGTAAAGGGAAGGCTCATGCATGCTACACAACCTGGTAGGAAGTGCTGGCCCATGTGGCACTGCTGGACTGCCCCTGCTGCCCCGACTGCTAGAGCAGGAAAGAGTCAGTGCCAGGAACCCAATCATGTATGGCTATGGCAAATTATAATGACAGAGATCAAGCAGCTCCTCCTCTTCCCACCGTAACACTTCCCAGCCTACACACTGCCTGCATGTCGCCATAACAGAAGACTTCAGGAGGTGCCACACACACACGCACACCCAAATCCTTGTTCACCCACGCAGAGTGTCCTCGAGGCAATCCACTGGTATGGTTGTCTCCTGTGCAGGACTGTGTCTGCCCAGTCTGTTACAACTCCCTGGGGAAATGTGAACACACAAACACCATCGGCTGCCTTTCTGTGTGCTTATAGGCTGCAACTGAGTCTCCATGAGTCCAAAAGAAGAGACTGGATGTGGCATTTAGTGCCATGGTCTAGTAGGCAGGGTGGTGTTAGGTCAAAGGTTGGACTCGATGATCTCAGGTCTTTTCCAAGCTAGCTGATTCTATGATTTTATTCTATGATTATATGAAATATCATGTGGGAAACATTTTTCCCACTTAGGATTAGCTACAAAGGTGTTTGACATAATTAGTAACAACACAGAAGCTCTGAAGACCAGTTTGAAAAAGATCTAAGGAATTGATTTTGAACAGTTAGTGTCCATATGTATTTTGATAGTGTTTATGGTGACTTTATGTCACTACAGTGACATAAAATGCTGTTCTGGTGCATTAACAACACTGGTGTGCTATGATGCTGCTCATCAAATACGCACATGTTTTGGTTACTTATATATTTATGTATATCTTTGTATAGGGAAATTTCCAAGAAAGAGATAGGCTCTGGTTTATCTAATTGGCAAAGGCCCAAAGTATGTCTATTATGTGTGGCTAATAAAAAACTGAATAAGCATATTCCTAGAACTTTAGTTGGCACTGGTCAGGATCCTAAGGTTATACACAGTTTAACTGCAGCTTTTTACACAAGAGCTTGACAAATGACTGGAAAAAAGACCTTTATCCCCACAGTTAACTACAGATAATATACATTGTTAGTCAGTAAGGGAGACGGAGCATGTATTTCACAAACAGATTACCTGGAAACTTGACTGACAAGTCCTTCCTGGGACAGCCACAGTAACTGCTGTATTTAATAACTGCTTTGTCATCTTAGCAGTGATAGAAATGGGTGCCCTCCATTGGCTCTGCAGCTACTGTAGCACATAATTTAATCCACCCATGGTGATGGGAACTCTTGTTTTCCCAAACACTAAGACTGAAACATTGGGCTAGATATAAAGCAGGCCAACACAAATAAGGCTTGCAAGAAGCAATGTTCACAGTTGCTATTTTGCTATGCAAATAGCCATTCATAATGAACTGTATAGAATTAGTTTGAAAGACTTAGATGAAGGTGTTTTGAAGACTCAAGTTTCAAGCGAGGCTCCTCTATGCTTAATCACCTACATAAAATGACCTGTTTTTCAAAAGCAGCCACCCCTTATGTTTGCTTCTGAGGGAGCTGTTGACTGCTCAGGACTGATTAAATCAAAACACTTCCTCTATGCCTGTGAATTTTAGCTTGGAGACACAGCTTTGAACATCACACTTTAATATACTGGTGTAAGCATTAGTATTAGCAGGACAGACCACTGGATTCTACTCTTCCTTCTGACATTATTCGGTTTGTGACATTAAAGAGCTCACTTAGTTCACGCTTTAACGTACAAGTAAGAAAAATTCTTGTCTTATAATGGGCAGAACTAACACCTGGGGGCAGGAGTCACTCATTAGCCATTGACCTTATCTCCAAGCAATTCACACCAGGCTTTCTTTATAATCCAGGACAGAAATGCGCACTCTAAGGATGGGATTCATCTAATCAAGTACATACCACTGTAGGAGGAGATAAAGCACATTGCAAACTCCACTGACAAATCTGATTAGAACTCTGCTGACTCTAAAGGGAGACTCGTGATCTGAAGATGTTTGTGTATCAGCTACCAGTTCCCAAGCATGAATCCCTTTCTTATGGTCCAGTTGAGGCTGTGGTTTCAGGATCAGCATCAGCTGTTGCCAGTATACGGGTCACACACTTTTCCCTGCCCCAATCACATGGTTCTGTGTGTCAGCTCTAGCAATCCTGCAGCCCTAGGTAAATAGGACTAACTTGCTGAACTGGCTGAAAAGTAATGAAGAAAAAGAATTTGGTTTTGGTTGCACTGTCAGGCTAAGCTGATGACCCTCATGGCATCACATGCCCTAATTTCTAGATCTGAAGCAGGGTTAGGAACAGGAATGTAATTTCTGAAAAGGAATTGTGGTGGCCCTTTTTGGCACCAGCTTTTATTTGGACCAGCTTAAGCTGACCACAAAATGGCCTCTGTGGAAGGCAGTTCTGAAAATTAATAGATGTAGTTACGGAACATAAAGTTAACATGTCTATGCTTACTGCTTTGAGATATGATTTGACAAACATCAAACATAATTGATCCTTAAAAAGAGACCTTCATGACTATCCTTATGTGAAGGTCACATTTGGTGTTTGGGAAAGGAGCAGTGTCCAGCAGGTCTCAGAGTCAGGATCGCAGCACATTCCAAATCAAAGCATCAGCATTTACTGTGTAATAAAGGGAAATTCATCCATGTCAAGCTGGTACAGTTAATATCTAATACATAAATGGTAAAATGATGAGTATGCTATCGCTCAGCCACTTGAACGACTTTACATAAAAACAACTGTGTCAAGACAGACGGATGCAGCTCTTGCGTGATGTGTGTTGTGGCAGCAAGAGCAGCAGTGATGTGTGGGTAGGCGAGTTGGCTAGAAACACCAGGAGTACCTGGATTGCCGGTGGAGGGTGAGCCTGAGGCCGCTCTCCAGATCATCCCTGTTGGCACCAGGTCAGAGTGGGAGCCCATCAAAGTGTGTTGCACAGGGGTCCCCGTGCCTGAGCATGCCCTACGCGTCCTGTGCCACCAGCCTCTTTGCCATGCTGCAGGCAATCCTGTCTTGCAGAGCAGAAATTATAGGATGTGCCGTATCCTGTGCTCATGGCTGTTCCAGGAACCACCCTGTAAGCTCTGTATATACACAGCCAGCGTGATGGCTTCCATTCCAGTTTGCCTGGGGACCTTCCTCTTCTGGGCCAGTACTACTCTCATACCATGTCCTTACACTGCCTAGTTCAGTCCCTGGGACTAATGTCAGGTCTTTGCACAGTGTTCCCTTGATGTCACCAAGCTTCCAGGAGACACGGAGGTGTACCAGAGTAGCCCCATTTCTCAGGGCAAAATGTGCCACCATAGGGCATTTCTTCTCTGGCAGGGAAGAAATTCTTCTCTCATTCCAGGGAGGTGCTCTGCAGACCCACACAATTCAAAGCTGCACTTGTTGAACTAGTTTCAAACAGACTTTTCCAATGCTGGAACATGCACGTTTATGATTTCCTATTACATGTTCTTGTAGGGACTTACCTCGAAGGACCTGAGTGATCTTTTTCCAACAAGGGACCTTTAGAGATCCTACACCAATGAAATCCAGCATCCGATAGTGACAGTGGAAATCCCTGCTCCAAATAAACCCACTCAGACACCAGAAAGTATTTCATGTAGGTAGGTGAAACAGGCACCACAGTGAGCACCTATCTTTCAGTTTCTGTCCTTGGCAATTACCCATTGATTCATTGGTATTCATTGCAACAGCTCCAAGAGAATTGGCTTGGGTTACAGGGAGTGATCTCATGCTCTTTCTAAAGGTAGTAAGGCAGAGTTTGACAGTATGATTTATTAAAAACGACATATGAAAGATAATTTATTTCAGTAACAATTAAAAATGTTACCAACCAATCAGCTGCAAAGACTTTTTTGAATTCCAGAATTCCATGTTTACAGAATTTTCCCATCCCTGTTGAATCATTGTTACTATCTTTCCAGCAGAAAGCCACACTGTGTGCAATAGTGAGTAACACCACAAGTTTCCCCTGACTTTTTTTCCTTTAATGATTAATATGTGGTTTTTCTAGTAGAGCCCACTTGAACACTGGCTGAATAACGCATTAACTGTAACTAATACCTTATTAGTATTAACTTCACAGCTGATTAGAGCAACTGTTTTGCCCGGCCACTTGTGGATTTTAAGAAAACACTAGTTGTATCACAAGCAGACAAATTGGTAATCAAAGAAGCCAAGAAATGCTCTTAAGTCCACCAAAAAAAGTGTGCCTGTTCATTAGAACAATTATAGATTGACCATGCAGTTAATTGTGCCAGAAGTCCTGAAGCAGTTATAGGCTGCTGAATGCCATTAGATCAAATGAACAACTTGAGAGTAAGAAAGTAAAATAACTAACCTGGAAAGGAAAGATCAAAGCTGGACATAAGAGAAGCATATTTTTATAAACAGTTGTTTATTAGGGAGAAAATAATTTGGAGAGGAAAAAAGTAAGGGGTTTAATCTGCTTTGCAAGGTTCAGAAGAAGTTATAGCAGATGATATACTGATATACTGACCCTCCCAACTTATCGGGAGCTCTATCACTTCTAAAAAGCCCACATTTCACAGATATAGCAATGAGGTAGAAGAAGAAACCTCTTTATAGAGCAAGGTGTCCTTCATTTCCTATCCTAATGCCAATTACAGCTATAGTCTTTCTTCAGAGGTGACAACAAAAGCATGTAAGCACATGCTTAACTCACCTCTGTTCAAAGAAGGCATTTTAATTAACTGCAAACACATGTCTAAGTCCCTTCCTTGATAAAGCTGCTTTCCTGAATCAGGACATAAGAGTGAATTTCATGCACAGCAATGTGAACAGTAATATTCACTTTTCATTTGTTTTATTTTTCATTACAAGGAACTGATTTGTTTATGTAGGTAACTGGACACTGAATGCTTCTTTTGGCTTTGGTGTTACTGACTGGATCTAATTTGAAGAAACTGTGTAAGGACAGCTACCAGAGAGAGACGCTGCCTGCAAGAAATGCAGCCTAAAATGAACACTGACAGCCTTGAAGTGGAACAGACAGAGGGAGTCATGTTTGCCAGAGTCCCACAAGCCTTCATTAAAAGCAGACAGGTCTGATGACTGCACAGAAAGGGGAAAAGTTAGGTGTTAAAAGGAGGCAGTGTGCTCTGTAATATGTGACTGCATCAGTGGTTTATATGCAGGGTTTCACCTTTTCCAAGTGGAAAGGCACAGAGTGATGAAGAGCCCTCCGTGGTGGAGATCTCTCCACTTGCAAACCTGCGCAGAAATTCAAAGCGAAAAAGCAGTGACTTTATTTACTCAGCAAACATGCTGAGTAATAGCAAAACTCCCAACCAAAGTCCTGTTCTTCCCACAGCGCTCAGCTGGCTTAGGAGAGCTCAGCAGCACTCAGTACAAAACATTTCCCCTCAGAACAGGCGACAAGCAGCAGCTTTCTGTTCAGCCCTGGCACCTGGTTCTGGGGTGGTATGAAGCTGCGTGGCAGAGATTGAGAGTTACTTCTCCCCTCAGAACGCAGAGCATTTATGATAAGTAAACAGATTTTAAATGGGTCCTTCCACATGTGTGGACCGGAAGCTGAGCCGAGAAAGAATTGTGTGAGTCACGAACAATGCCTGGAAGCCTAAAAAAGAAAACACAACAAAAATTCCAGAGTCCTCCTGACTCTGAAGACAAAGTATTCTCCTCAAAAGCATAGGCAGGAACAAAATGTCCCCCTGTAACACACCATTTATGGCATCATTAGGTACCTTTATCAGTCACTTTCCCATTAGTCTTAAAATTGATAGTGTTGCCAGATGGACAGCCCTAAATTTAGGAACTACCCCTGTTCCCCTTGGCTGCTGGTGTACAGCAATAGAATAGAAGGGCCTGTAAACAGCAGTGTACAGCACACTGGCTTATGAGAAAAAGTCTGGGGAAGAGGTAGCAGTGTGAACTCCTGTGTGGTCCAGATGCTGGTCTGTGCCTGGCATGTCCAGAAGAGGGACTGGATTGCCACAGGGGGATTATTCATCAAAGTCCCCATGTTTGAAGCCCCTGGAGACAACAGTGGCTGCTGAGTCAAAACTATACAGCAGCCCTATTCACTGGGGAGCAGTGGAAGGCCTGAGAAACCATTATTACTCCCTGCCTGGGAAGAAACCACACCCTCCCATTCTCCTGAGGTATATGGTCCATGTCTTGTGGCTTTTGGCCCCAAGAGGAATTCAGCATTCAGTCTGGTACAGTAAGAAGAAAAGCTATTCCTGGACATGGATAAGGATCAAGAGCACGCCATCCTCAGACTGCAGCACAGTGATCAGAGGTATGGGCATCCTTGATCAGATTAGGAGGTCTCATAGTGAAGAAATGTTTAAAGGGTCACAAATTGATCTGAACATACTAAGAAAGAAGCCCAAAAAGCCCTAACTCTCCTCCTCAAGTCAGGCAAAGCTCTTGACACAGTTTATGTTTAATGCTGGTGAAGTTTTATTTATCCGGGTGGTACTGATATTGATATCCTGTATATTTCCCTCAGGAGGGGACTGAGTACTTTTAATGAAGAAAATTGTGACGACATCACAGGGGCAACCAACTAACGCTCAGTTTCAGCAATTCCTGAGGTCAAGCCAATGAGACATACTAAACTCCTTGTCCTTCCTGCCTTCCTAGCTAAATTCCACTGGATTAACACTATTCCCGGTAAAATAACTCACCTCATCTACAGGAAATAAAAAGGTTTGAGGTGTACCAGTTTCTTTGACCCATATATCCTAAATTTGTGTAGGTCTTCCTTGTCAACTAATGGCCTTGTGTGGGAGTGAGGAGGAGAGGACGCAGGCATGTTCCGTTTCTGTATAATTGCCAGTTGACTTCCTGATTATTCACTTCTTAGTGACAGTAGGGCACATGGAAAGCCAGGCAGGTGAGGAGAATGTTACAGCAACCTAATTGCTGACTCTCTTTACAGCAGTCATTAAAGCATTTCATGTGCATCCCTACCGCTATGCTATGCACATAGCAGACCTGGATTTTGACACAAGGATAATGTCACAGAAAACAAGGTTTGGGGTCACAGGTCAGTAGAGGAGTGCCTGTGGTATCCAAGCCACGTCTGCCATGCAGAAAAGGTTAAGCAAAGGTGAGAGGATGACACACAGAGACTAGAGCAGCGTGGTGTCCAGGTGTGGGCTCACAGGGACGCTCCCAAGCTCAGGGGAAATCTGTCCTGAATTACTGCTCTCAGTTATGCTTGCTGATAAATCTTTCCTTGTCAGAACGTAGACTCCTTCTGTCATTTGGCTAATGAAATGAAGTTGGGAGTCTTTGCACAGACCCCGAATCACATTCCCTTTGGAACCTCTAGGCTTTTGTGTTCTTGCTGGATCTTCCTTCTCAGGGCACCGCTTTCCTTCCTGCCTGTTTGTACATGTATTCACACACACAGCTACACCTCTACAGCCGCAGAGAGCCATGGCTGGCTGTTCCTCTTGCTCCTCATGGAATGTTCCTTGGCGCTGCCTCTGGCTGCCGCGTTTGTTGGCTCCCTGGAACACAGCAGGCAAAGAGAGGGCTCACCTCTGCTTTTTTGTAATTTATTTTTTTAATTACATTTTTGTGGGGGGTTTTGTGCATTTTTTTTTTTTTTTTGTCTGGATGTCTCAAAACATTTGCTTTCCCTTTCCTAACTACAAGTGTAATAAGCCAAACAGTATCCAGGCACTGACCTTTTAGCATCGACACATATTTTCTGTATTAATGACGATACAATGTCAGAACCCTTAACAATTGTTTAATACAATAACAACCATGACAATATCCTTCCATAAAGAGATACCACTCTGCCGCATTGTACAGCTTGCTTTTCGAAACTCCGAGCAAAACTCCTTTTTC
>VWZF01006901.1:1088880-1146770 GCA_013396755.1 Sclerurus mexicanus
TTCGCGCAGCGCACCCGCGCCACCAAGAAGAACACGTTCGGGTGGGTGCGGGCCGAGGTGATGGGCGCCCTCGTCAACGCCGTGTTCCTCACCGCCCTCTGCTTCACCATCCTGCTGGAGGCCATCGAGCGCTTCACCGAGCCCCACGAGATCCAGCAGCCGCTGGTGGTCATCGCCGTGGGGGTGGCGGGGCTCATCATCAACCTGCTGGGGCTCTGCCTCTTCAACCACCACGGCGTCGGCGGCCACGGGCACGCCCACGGGCACGGGCACTCGCACCGGCAGCAGCACCCCCGCGCCGGCACCAAGCCCCAGCAGCCGCCCGGCGACGGCGGGGCTGCGCTGCACCGCGACGAGACCAGCACCCTGGTGGAGAACTGCAGCAGCTCCAACGGGGTCAGCCAGGAGAAGCTGGGTAAGCCCGGGAGGGGCCCTCTCCCCGAGCGCGGCCGGGGGCAGCGCGGTCCCGCCCGGCTCGCCCTGTGCCCCTGGTCGGGGAAGGGGCGAGAAACTTTGTGGCTCTCGCACCTCCGCCTCGCACCTCCCCTTGAGGTGCCCTGAGCTGCGTGCTTGTCTCGCAGACAGGTCAGAGTGTAAAAGAGTCTTAGGATAAAGCGGTTCGCCGTGGGAAGTGTTGGTTCTGCTAGGCGAGGCACATGACAAGTGTTTCTTGCCTAGCGACACTTGCTGTCACAAGGCGCTGCCCTAATGCCACCCGAACTGGCCGCACATCAAATGGGGCTTTGGTCCCGGCTGGCTGCTGGACCGCTCCATTGGGGCACCTATCAGCTACTTGTCAGCTACCTGCGAAGCTCCTCTCCATCCAAACGCAACATGCTGGAGTATATTCCACTGCAGTAATGTAGTTCTTCGTGGCATCCGTATTAATAGAAGTATTGGAAATTGCCAGTCAAAACTGTGGAAGTTGGAATGTGGAGGTCGCTGGTGTCAGAGCACACGAATGGTGTCTTGGAATGAGTTTTCTTTAGCTTTCTAGAGCATGCACCTTCCCACTCAGCTGCACACAGACGTAAATTTAAAACCTTCCCTTCCCAATCATGGTCAAACTGTCTGTTTCGTGGGTGGGAATTTCTTGTGCTATTTTTTAATGGATCCAGAAGCCTGGATTTTGAAGTTGCTTGGTGGAAGCCAAGTCCTGCAGGCTAGCAGAGTGAAAGGTGCGTGATTGCCACTTCTCTACTCATATGGCATCCTTGTCACCTGGAGGAAGGGGCTTCATTCAGGCTTCAGAACCCATGTCTCTGTCCTTCAGTTTCGGGGTGCCATCAAGAGACCGTTGTTTTAGCTTACACTGAGCTTTAAATGGGCAGAGTGAACTTTGATACAGTTTTGGTTTCTCTGTGGTCAGAGGTTCCAGTATACATTTGAGAAACAGCAGTTTCTGTTTCTCTGACTCCATGTTGACTTTGGAAAGACAGGTTTTGTAAGAGGATAGGAGAGTTCCTCTCAATACACTTACACCATTTTCTTGACCACATAATAAAGCTCTTAATGTTGTTTTAGTTCCAAAAAAGATATCCTAATAATTAGGTTCAAACAACGTAAAAATTCCCTTAACCATATGTCTTGGCTTGGGAATTTTTCTTACATGGTAAAAAGTTGTGCTTTTAGCCAAGTTTTGGACTAGTTGGACCAAAAGATTACCTTATAGCGTGGATTAAAATGTATACTGTTTTGAGCTAATTTGTCTGGAATGTCTCATGGATGTGCTTCTGGCAATAACAAATAATTTGTTGTGGGTATTTAGGTGGTAATAGGGCATAATTTTGGTCACAGTGAAACTTTGAAATAAGTTTGTATTTCCTTCTGTGCCCTGTCGTGATTATGTAATGGATGGAGTTATTCACAGTTTACCCATGGAAGGGTTACAGGTAAAGGTGATTGGAGACTTGGGAGAAAAGATGTAAGATGTATAGGTGAAGACTAGGGTGGTCCTGTGCCTTCTCTGGAAATTGCAAGGAGGGGTAGTCCCTGATTTCCTAAGGTGGAAGTGGAAAGTTAGGGATAGCCGTAGGGTCTAGTCCTGCACAGGCATTTTTGTGCATACACTTTATGTAAAGTACTCAGTTTATGGTTGGATTTCAATGAGCATATTTCAGATGGATGTGTTTTAAGCATTTGCCATTAAAAACATTCTCAAGAGCTTTCTGGAACTGTGTTTGCTGTTACCCTCTCTTACAGATAGCTCTGCTGACTTTTCAGCTCTCCTTTATTCCAAGAACTTGGTACAGAGCAGAGTGTTCCTCTTTCCTTGCTTCCATCATGGGCCTTGAGGTCTGAACTCTGTAACCTGAGATATTTCCCTCTAATTTATTGACTTCTCTGCAAAGTTACAGGTCCCATGTTCCCTAGCTCCTAGAGGTAGTGTGGAAAATGTAGCTGGAGCTTTAGGGCAGAAACGGGAGGCGTGAGGTAATGAGCCTGGGGCTTGGAACTCCGTGCTCAGCTGCCTTCTAGGAGCCCACCCCTTCTTCAGAGGAAAGGACTTGTGCACTCTTTATGATTGCAGAATTGAAGCCATGAGAGCAGACCAGCAGAAGCTGCAGATCTTATTAGTGTGTTAATGTTTGCAAAGCTCTGAACTGAATAACCTCAAAAGCAGTAAGAGCTCCTTGTCTCAGTTTGTCGTGCCAGGGGCCAGTGCTTGTTGTGTTTCTCTAGCACTTGAAGTGTCCAAAGAAGAACTTTTGAAGAGGTTAATCGTGTAAACTTCTTTCAAATTTAAACAACAGATGATGATTTTTCTTTCAGAAAACATTCTTTGTAATTATGTGTGTGTTTATTCCTGTGTAGCTGGTTGGCTGTGTTGGAGTGGTAAAAATTGCAGACAGTTCTGAAAAAGGAGGGCACTAAAATGTTCTTGTATGTTTTGCACCGTCCATGACATGGCTTTGGACATAAGAAGCTGTTATGTCACTCAACAGCTGTATGTCACTTGCGTGAGAAATGTAATTTATTTATTTATAAATTATATTCTGAAATATAAATATCACTAGCTCATAGCCTCTGAGAGCTTCAGTGATAACTTACACTGGCCTATGGTCAATACTGCTGATAAATTCTGCGTTTCAGAGCTAAAAGCTCAGCTAATTGTCTCTGACAGTCCTGCTGGCTCCATGCACCATCTCGGAAAAACTTCCTTTTCCTTGAATTCAGAAGCCTTTTGAAAAGACACTGCTAAACCTGAAGTGAAGTTACTATACAGCTGTATTCATACAGCTTTTGAGCTTCTGGCTTCCAAATTTTGATATAAAAGAGCAATGCAATCCTATGGTTTAAGAGAGATTTTAGCAGTGTAATTCGTCTTCTGGTGTTTCGAAAGAGGAAACTAATGTAACTAGCTGAGCTACTTCACCAGCTTTTTTCCATGTGCTTTGTAGTTCTGCATTTTGTTTAAGAAACAAACATTTGAGTAATCAAATTGTTAAACAGCTGGAAAAGGTGAAAGTAGTTTTTCAGTAGAATAAATTAAAACACAGTCATCTTCATTCCTTGCCACTCTACATCTTTAAGCTCCATGTAGAAACAGTTGCCTTCTAGATCGTCTGGGTTACTTATTATGACAACTGAGTATTTCTCAGTCAGAGAAAATGTTGCTGTGTGGGTAGAGTTGCTTGCTTTTTGGTGGCATGTTTATTGTTGGATATTATAAGAAATTACAGTAATGTGTTGTATTATAAGCATCTCCCTAACTGTTTTATTGTTTTCTTGTCAGGTGATATGAAAGATGACATGACTGACCTACAAGTGAATGGGAACGCTGGCCATTATCCTCTGGATGAAGAGGAAGTTGAAGAAGACTCCAGTGCACAACTTAATATGCGTGGAGTTTTTCTGCATGTTTTTGGAGATGCCTTAGGTTCAGTAATTGTGGTATTGAATGCCTTGCTCTTTTATGGGTTGTGGAATCCATGCCCCGAAGATGGGCCTTGCTTTAATCCATGTGTCAATAATCATTGCATGGAAAATGCTACTTTATCCCAAACACTGGGCAGAGCTAACAAGTCTGAGCAAGAGAGCATTACAGTGGCTGGTCCTTGCTGGTTGCTATATTTAGATCCCGTCCTTTGTTTGATTATGGTCTGTATACTCCTTTACACAACTTACCCATTACTTAGGGAGTCAGCCCTAATACTTCTACAGACTGTTCCCAAGCAAATAGATGTTCATTCGTTGAACTCAAAGTTACGTACCCTTGAAGGAGTTGAAGCAATCCATGAATTACACATTTGGCAACTAGCAGGCAGTAGGATCATTGGCACTGCTCACATCAAGTGTCCTGACCCTTCCACATACATGATGGTGGCAAAGCGCATTAAAGAGATCTTTCATGACGAAGGGATTCATGCAACTACCATTCAGCCTGAGTTTGCCAGCGTTGGCTCTGAATCAGGGAGAGGGAAATGTGAGTTGCCTTGCAGGACTCAATGTGCTTTGAAGCAGTGTTGCGGAACAGGAGAAGATAGTACTGCAAAGAAGACAGAAAAATCTTCGTCACTTAGTATTTCTTGTTCAGAAGTTGTCATTGAATTTCCAAAAACGAGGAGGACTAAGTCGGAGAGCATCCCTTCAGTGAAGCTAGAGGCAAATATCGATCAAAATGAGCAGTTTGAGTCATCTTTGTAACTCCCTGAAGGGTGCTACCTGAGTTGTGGTAACTTTGTCAACAGCTGTGTTGCAAGAGGAAGAGACAGACGTTTGAGATGCAATTTTGCCAAGTAGTGTAATTGCTGAAGTCCTTGTTCTTGTCATATTGCTAAATATAGAATGCTTGTTTTAAAGAATATAATGTCACTGTCATGATACAATGTGTTTGTGTTGGCTTTGTTTGACTGCGACAGACAGAAAGTGCATCGATGCTGTAACAACTTCAGCAAACCAGTTTCGACATTGCAGCAGAGACACTTTTGGCTGTGCTTCAAATTAAAATATTTTTTTCCATCGAAAAGGTATTTGAGGGATAAGCATGTAGGAACTCAGTTTGTGTTACATATTTCTTGGACCTACTTTTTCCTTTAATATTTGATTTGTAGATATTTTAATATATTGTTTATTTAGAAGCCCTGAGAAAACCAAAGTTCATAGAACACTTTTGAAGATGTAACTACTAAAAACTGGAAACCACTTTGCAGTTTCACATATTTTTCTTAAAGCTATGTAACGATAATAAATGTGAAGGCATTTCAACTGAATTTATCACACTTTTTGAAGAGAACATCCTGTGATTGTTAGAAATTGTCCCCACTTCTTTTGGTAAGGTAGTGAAGTAATTGAGAACAACAGATGTGAAAGGGGTTTTTTCTATCAGAATGGAAGTTCGAGCTACTGTATACTGCTCTGTGATCAAGATGTGAGACTAACTGATACACTAACACATACTTTCATATTTTATGGATTTTTCTGGTGTTTTTTCTTACTTTCAAGTTGTGTCATGGAAATCTTCAATATTTAAAGAACCCTTGACTCACAGTGCTATGAATGAAGAGCTGGAGCTTCATGTTTAACTAATGCTGAGTGTACTAAGATAAAATAATTAGTTATGTCAGTAAGTGTGCTGTCGGGGAACGTATGCCAAGCACTGACAGTATAATTTATGCTTTCCAGCACAGGCAGCAGGTTTGCAACAAGTAACATAGTGGTGCATTTTGCTTCTAGTTGAGTGTGAGCACTTGCAGTGACTGCAGTCCTGGTCCCCACCATGTCCTCACGAGCCCTCCATGACTTCTGAGGAAGTGGTGCAGGGAGTAGGATTTCATCCACTGTATTTCACACCTTGAGATGTTTATGTATCACATAATGTCACTTATTAAGTGTCCAAATCTATGGTTTAATATCTTGACTCAGTTAATTGACAACTGGCTCTAAAGAAGCTGTTACAGTATGCTGCCAGCTTGCACCTTAGCAGAGGAGAAAGTGGTCAGTGAATGCTGTAAATTTGGCAGAGACTAGATGAGAGTTGAAGATAAAACATACAAGAAATGCAATCTAAAACCCTGACCCTTTTGATCCACTCTCATGTTATGTATGGGAACTAATGTCTTGTGATTAATTGACTGCTCCTGTGCTCAAAACTGGAAAACAACTCAGATCTTCCATTGTTTGCTCTGTGACTCTGGATGTGATAAACACTTTGCCTCTGTTTCCCTGTCTTAAAATGGGGATAATACCTACCTCACAGGGGTGTTGTGAGGCTTAACTCTTGTGTGAAGAGCTCTGAGATCTGTTATTGGAAGGCACTGGAAAGAGTATAAGATACTAGATTATGTGGTATTTACTACTACTACAAACGTATTGCAATACCTAGGCACAGAGGAAATTGAGGATAGTTTTGGCCTTATGAAATTCTTTGATGCTATGGTTTTCAGGTTTTTAACAGTATTTAAATGTAGATTTTTTAAAAAGGAATGTTTTGTTAGTGAAGGGAATGTAGCCTTGCCTCCAGATACACCTCCACCTTGCTAGTTTGCATTTCTAATGTGTGTCTCATATTGTTATTGCTTCTCATTAGTTTCAAAATAGTCCTGCTGCTCATCAGACCTGTATTGGCCCAAGTCATGTCAGTGGTCTTACCCAGCCTCTCAGCAGAGCATCGCAGTCAACTCTTGATTATCCATGGGTGGATTACCAGCGTAGTGTATTACCTGTGCAGTCTGCAGAGCCCAGACTAGCCCTGCATGGCACACCCGCGCGCTGGCCGAGTGCTGTGTGCCGAGGCATTGGAAAGGTGGAGGCGCTCGGTCCGCTTGCACGGGAGCCCCATGTGCCAGGGTGTGTTGGCCTGGGTGCAGCACAGCACCGGGCACTTATTTTGCCTCTTGGCTGCTCACATGCACCTGCAGGAAGCTGCGGATTGTGGATGGGTCGGTTCAGCTTTGTGCTGGCTTGGGGATGTTGGTGCTTCACAGCCACCAGCATCGCTCACCTTTTTCTGTGTTTATGCTTGTTGTACAGTCTCATAAACTAACTTAAACATGTTAATATAGTATTTATATATGTTTTTGTTTTGTCTGAATTATCTTAACTCTTTCTTCTGTTACCTGTATATGATCTAGAGTTGACTGTTTAATGAGATCTTGTATGAGACTACATTTGCAGAGCATGCTACCACTGCTAATATACTACAGAGTGTTAAGCAAGTACATTTTGAAATGAACAAAGTACTATTTTTTTTAAAAATATGTATCCTTGCTTTTTATGGTAAACTCACTAATTATTTTGATCACTAGTTTAAAATTGGTCTCAATCTTTAGTTGAGGTCCTGCTGTTTATCACTAATGCACCATAGGACTACTGCTCTTTAGTACTGTGACTGACTGTGACTTCTCTCTTGTTGCTCTTATAAAAAGAGAGCAACTATTAAGTCATAACAGTTCCCATCACTGGTTAACAGTCTCAGTAAATGCATCTGGATAGATGAAGTTGTAGTCACTAATTCCACTTTAAACTATTTAATCTTTCCTTTTTGTGCCAGAAGTCATATTTTTCTATTTCTGTGTCCATTGCAGGCAATGGCTAGCATAAAAGACAAAAAGCTCTCTCCCTTGTTATTTTAATTACCAGGACAGGATGCAGATGTGATGATGATGATGATGACGGTGATGGGGGCAGAAGGGGGAGTTGCATGGCCTCTCTGTCATGTGCTACGTTGCACGTGCAGCAGCAGCTGGTTGTAACGGGGCCCTTTAGTCTCTTTAGCCCTCGACAGAGAATTCCCTGAAAACATATAGTGAGATCAAGGTGGTGGCTGTGCAGCAGCAGGAACACAGTTTTTCTGTTTGTTCTGGCTGTATGAGATCTGACTGTAGCCCGCTAGCTTGTGATAGAACTTGATTTTTTTTTAACCTGATCTGTCTTGTCTTATACAGACTTGATTTGTTCTGAAGACTACAGTTTCAGAATACTGAGATCGTTCAAAAACACTGCAGTCTTTTTTTTTTTTTTCCCCACAAAGCATGGAACTAGTGTATCTCATGTAAGTGAACACTGCAGTGGTGGGGAGCTAATTGTATTGTGTATCACATTCCTGAATTTTTAAAATAAACCTATGGAACACTGAATTTAAGGAAAAGTAAGTTTTTACTTCAATGTCTAGATTGTTTAGGCTTCTGATTAAATGTGTCAGAGATGTACCAAACCTCACTGGGTGAAATATTTTACACTTACTATATGTCTCATCCAGGAACATGCTGTTTTAGGATCACTTCTTAGATTATATCTGCACCTAAGGTGCTGTGCAGATCTAATTCAGACACTCAGTGGGCTAGCCACAGTACCATCAAGCTTCCTTTCTAGCAGAGCAAATTGTTTCTGTGGAACCCCTAATAATTTTAGCTTGGTTGCTTTCAACATCCTCTCTGGGCTTTTGGTAATATCTGTTACTGCCGCATCGCGGTGTGCGGTATGGACAGACACATAGTTAAGTAAAAGAACTAGCCCCAACTTGTGACTCCCCAAAAGTCATGGCAAGGGCTCAGTCCTGAAAATTTCTGTATTCTTGAATAGTTTCATCGGGCTGACGAGTACTTACTTGCATGCAAGGAATTGCTTGTGGGAGTGAGTCCAAGGCTTCTGCCAGTGCAGCCTGACTTTTAAAGAATGAAAGTACCTAGACTTTATGGCTGTATTAAAATCAGGACTACTGTGGTGTTTCTTAATTTGCTGCAGAAATACTGTGAGTTTGATATAATTGCAGGATATATTCCTTTTCCCCATTCTCCAGAAAGAAAGGGAAAAAAGCTTACTGAGTGTCCTAAGACTTGTTAACAAGTTTAGCTAAACTGACATTGCTCTTTGCTTCTGAAATTGGGCCATCTGAATTTATTAAACACTGCCCGGCAGAATTTGGGGAGGAGGGATAAAGATTCTTGCCATTCTCCTTCCCCTGCCCCCTGCTTTGACTGCACTTTCTAATCTCTTCAGCTATGGAGAGACCGGGGGGACAGAGGGGGTGAATTTTTTAACTACGTGTTCCAAGTTCCATGTGAAGGGAATAGGAAATACTGCTCTCTATATTTAAAAGCATATAAATATGCTCTGACTATTTTAGTTTCATAGCATTGCATCAGTTACACCCTTTTAAGGTATGCATTTAAGTTGTCAGCTCCATAGTATCTTTGGTTTTTTCTTTCTCAGCTGCATGGAAAGAGGTGGATGCTTCATTTGCTTGAGCTAAAGCCAGACTTGACAGTTTTCCAAATCAAATGTAGCTTTGCTGATAACAGAAGGGTCTGATTATTCCTTGTGACCTTTGCTTTGTGTGGTTAGCTGCCCATGAGGTACAACACCATGTTTTAGCAGGCTCACGTTTATATTTTTTGCATTCACCATGTGCTCTAATTAGTTGAAGAGCAAAACCACAAAATTGAAAAATATCTTTCATCTATATGTCTCCAAAAAGCACATGGGATTAATTTGGCTTCTTTTTTTCATGTCCTGGATCCTGTTTCTGAACAATGTTAAAATATAATTGGCATAGCTTGTTCATTGATGATATTTCTTTTTGCCTTCTTTAAAAATAAATAATAATGTTCGGGGGTTTTGTTCTTTTGTTTGTTTTTTTTGTTTTGGGGTTTTTTTGTTCTTTTTTGTTTTGTTTAAGTATTAAAGTGCTGAGAAAATAAATGGAGCTCTTGAACATCAAATGCTTTTAGTTGGGATTTCTTTCTCCGATCAGTTCCTAGGAAGGAATTTAACTAGTAGAAATGCACTTTCACCATCTCCCAGAACTTCAGAAACAAAAGAGCACAAATAGAAGAGGAGGTTAGTAAATGGGTTCTGAAGTGCTGGCCTCCAACTGTCTGGATTCCAGGTGCAATTAAAATAACAGTTGCTCAGTTTTAGTATCATGTGAAGAGTTAATTACACAAAAAGCGTCTTCTTTTTTCTCTAAGAAAAACTGCTTTTGAAAAGAATAAAAAAATAATTGGCAGTGGTTGAATATCTAACATAGGGGTCGATAAGGTAGGCTTCCTAATGGAAGTCTGTACTAATTTGTTTAATGTCTTTGGAAGAAAGCTACTTAAGAGCTGAAGGTGCTTTAGTGCTTTTCAGCTTGGTTTGTTTTAATTCCGAAACACTGCAGTGTGTAAAGTTTGTTGGGAGAAAAGGACTGACAGCAGCTGCTGGCACTGGTATTGAGGAGGGCAAGATGGTTACTATTACCTGCCTTGGGCTGTTAATGAGCTTGCAAGGATGAGTTCATTTTGGAGCCCTTCACCCGTGCAGCCTCAGCAGCTCCTTTTTCTGCTTCAAGAGGGAAAAGTGATTCCTTTTTATTAGTTATATGCACAGGAGGGTATGTTTGGATGTGCTGTAAGCATTGTACATGAGCTTGAGTTTTGCCATTTTCCGAAGCTACTTCTACCTCATCGTGAAAAGATGTGATTTAAACTCAACGTGAACATCCTGTATGAGACATGATGTTCTGGAAATTTTTAATTATTAAGGAGGAAAGCTTCAGATCTGTAGCTTACTTTTGCTTTTACACCTATCTTTACCCATGTCATTCCTAGACCTCCTACCTCAGATAGTTGCTGACCAACTCAAGGACCAGATCCAGCTCCCAGAAAAATCACTTGCTCCTTTCACATCGGAGGAGTGAAACTGTGTCTGACTCCAGGCAGACAAGCACTTTCAGCAGGCACCTTCTCAGTCTGATCCATCCCAAACCTGGCATGAAACCCTTGCCACTGAAACTTTGGTTAGCATTTATATATATGCATTTTTGGTTTCGGTTTTGGTTTGGTTTGGGGTTTTTTTTGTGACAATCAGCACAAACCTTAAGTTAGTGCTAAGACCAAATTGCAATCCTCACCTCCCACCATCACCCAAACTCTGTTTCTACTTACAGTGTTGGTTGGCTTCCCAGCATTTCCCTTGCACCAGCTCCTGCAGCTAAGAATAACCATGGTGATGCTGTGGAACAGGATGTGCAACCTGCTGGGCTTCCTGCATTTGTGCTTGTGTTACTGGCCTGGATTGAAGCCTGTTCTCCTCATCTTCCCTGCTAGCACTGCTGGGCTCACTGGGTGGATTTGTTGGATTTAATTTGTTGAATTAACTCTGCTGTGGGTTGGCCCACACTTGTTACAGTTCCATTCTGCACTATAGGCAACTGCACTCTGCACTACAGGCAAAACCTCAGCTGAGTGAAATGTTTACTTGCTGCCAGGCTTTTGTACTTCAGCGTACATCTGCTGAGTGTAAGCGGATGCTGCTGGCCTGCTGCAGACCTGGATTCGGCTTCAGGCTTTAGTTTGATGTTACCGTGTGATCCTGGCTGAGGGTGCAGCGCATACAGCACGGTGAGTCTCTGCAGGTAACTGGGTCATTGCCACTTGCCTTATCTGGGTGCTCATACCCTAGTTTAGGAGAGAACAACACTCCCACAGATAGATGCTGCAAATATTGCTATACCCTCAAGAGTTTTTCATGAGGCAGCGTTGACTGGAGAGACATCCCATCTGGGACTCTCCCCCAGCCTGTTGCAGACAAGCCCTTTTTCCCTTGAGAAAGGGATTATGTGAATTAGTGACATTTGGGGGATAATTTTCACTTATATTTTTGGGGAAGGTTCTTATATGTGGGAAGGTTCTGACCCAAGTGGATGGGTTGATTCTTCATGCTTCCAGCTAAGCATTAGGAGCGCTTGGGTTTAAATACCAGGTAAAATCTAGGCTCAAGTAGTTCATCCTAAATATCCACAATGGCAGAGGCCTTAGAGTTCTATGTCATGCTGTTTTGAAATGATTTTCTCTTTTCACGTTGCTGTTCAAAAAAAAAAAAAAAGGAAGGGAAGAATTGTGTCCAATTATCACAAGAATTATTAACCAGCCTTGGTAGGTGTGTTTCCAGTTTGTCAAAACTCTCCCTGCATATATAGTGTATGCACAGTAGAGGCATTGCTGAGTTAGTCAGCAAGCTACTGCTAAAAAGGAGGTGTTTGGTACATATGCTTGAGCTTGGAAGGGGAATGACACTTGGCACCATAATGTCCCAGTTATCTTTTTCTGAAGGAGTAGGAAAACTACAGAACTAAATATTGAGTCAAGCTGCGTGGGCAGAGCTCCTGGGTCAGAACCGCACTGATGTCACAGTCACAGCGTGACATCACTAGCTGTATGTGAAGAGCTCAGAGCATCACCCAAGATGTATGTGTTATTCAAAAGCTCAGAAACATTTGCTAAAAACTGTCATGGTTTTTTCCCCCCCTTTTCCCATTCCTTTAATGCCGAGAAGTTTGGCCACACAGCTAAGGGGAGACTACTGAGTGTGAGATTGAACTGCCTTGCAACACATTGTGCTGCTCTGAAAATAAATGTGCCATTGAACCCAGAGTTTGAATGCCACTGCACTTTGTGTGCCCTTTCTAAAAGTATCTACAGAGCCAAGGTGATGTCAAAATAATGTTTGTCTGTTGGAAGCAGGTGAGATACTGAAGTCCACAGCTTCTGCACTTGCCTTCTGTGGTGCTCTTATCTGCTGGCCTCTGCCTGGACATTTACCTTAGGTATTACTGCATGTGCATACAACAATCAGTGTGATATGCCAAAAGAATAGGACAGGCACTGGAGTTCTTTAGATTTTTTTTTTTTTAATAAGAATAGAAAATCTGATCTACAAGATCTTTGTCAAAACTTCTATCAGCTTTAGGTTATCAGAAAGGATGATCACTTCTCCTATGGTGGTCACTGGATGGCAGAGAGCAAAGGAAATTATGGCATCAATGGAGAAAGATGAGCAATGGAGTGTGTATGGGTTTTGCTTTTGGACTGGTTATATTTCTTCCCCCCCCTGCAGCTGTTTTAGTGAGGGTAATGATGTTCTTTGGTCCTCTCTGTAGTTCTGCAGTGCTTAACAGCTTATTACTGAGAGACCTACACCTGGTATCTGTGGAAATCAAAGCTGGTGAAACACATGGAAAAACAAGCTTAAACAGATCACAGCTGAAACTGAGACCTCAGTCCTTCTGAGACTGAGAAAGTAGCCAGCAGAGCCTCAGCAGTTACATCACGAAATGATAGTGTAAAGTACCAAGCTTAGCTCACTGCTACAGAAATGGTGTAGAATATCAGGTAACAGCAGTTTTGTTTCACACCCGAGCATATGAGGAGTAGTCTCCCTCTGCAAGAGAATGCGGCTTGGCAAAAACAATGTCTGTGCATGGAGGTTTTGTTGCTGGCAATGGGTAAAACCCTGACTGAGCAGTGTTTCTCCAAATGGCTTAAGGTAAAGTCAAATGTAGAGTCCTTATGCAATATGAGAGTTCCCCTTTTGAAACAGTGCTTTGGAGAGAAAAAGCAATTGGTCTGGGCTAGGACAAAAATTAAACAAGATAAACAAGGATGGACTGCTGCCATCTTTCCCTTTATCTCTAAACCTTAACCTTAAATGGCAAATTTGAGGTTAATGCAGTGCAGTGTGTCTGCAACTACTGAAACCAGCAACATTTTAGTAGATTTTGCTTATTTTGATGATGATGAAGAAGGTTTGAAAATTCCTCTAGGTAACAGAAATATTTCTGTGCTTTTAAAGTTCAAATGCAAATAATATTACTAAGGATGTTTTCAAATTAAATAATTAGTTCTGTGTTTTATAAGTGATTTACTAATTCTGTATCCTTGTTTCTAATCCAAGTAGTTCACAGGACGTAGAAATAAACTTCATTTTCAAAAACCTGCCCAATTTTTGCTAACATGGTATTTTTTTTTCCCTAATATCAGGTAGAAAGAAAGGAAGCTTCAGTTCGGAAAAAGCTGAGCTAACCACACAATTTTGGCAGCAGGTCACTCGCCACTAACAAGTACTTCAGCACTATGTAGAGCTCTGAGTAGCTGTAGAACATGTGAGAACAAGGACCACAGCAGAAAATTAGGGTGGAGAAATGTTTGCTTGAACCTTTCAAAGAAGAAGCTGCTCCAGTGATACGTAAGAAAATGTATCTGTTCCTAAGTTGCATTTTATCTTCTACTACACATCACATCCTGCAAAACTAATCTTTCAAGATACTGGTCATGTGATTATAACTTTATTCCAGAAATACCAAATTAGGTCCTGTCCTATGCAGTGGTTTATCCAGCCAGTGAAAATATGGTAGGGGAAGAGTGGAGAGCATGATAGATGCAATTGTGGACTGTACATCACTCAGCTACTCCTTGGAGTACATGCATTCCTTCTTTTAAATGATGTGAGAGTGTGTTCAGGGCTTTACCCAAATCCGATCATCCTACTTTTCAAACAACTTTGTTCTGACAGGAGCTTTGTTCTGACAGGTTCTTTTTGCAGGAGGATGTTTTAACTGAACTGGCCTCAGAATGCCTTGTCATGACAGTGCCTTCAGGGGCTGTGTGCTGGCTGAACCATTGACACTGTATTTTCCTGTGCTCAGTAGGAGTGAGAGACTCTCAACCAAGCCATGAACTGGATGAAGAGTTTCAAAGACCTGGAAATGTGGAAGAATGTGCTGAAGATGAAGCTAGATTAAGTCTCAACACTTTTAGCCTTTGTTAAGAAAGGTTGAGTTCTTGATTTGATGTTGGTTTCTTGTTTTGGGGTTTTTTGTTTGTTTGGGTTTTTTTGTTTGGTTTTTTTTTTTTTTTTTCTTTCTGCAAATGTGACTAGCCCCCAGATGAGATGCTCTTATTTAGAGGAAGAGAAGCCTAAGATTCACTGAAATTTCACTGAGGTGCTTTTTGGTAGATCTAAGATGTTTACTAAGTAAATTAAACAGGATGGTAATGGTTGTTACAGGACCCCTTAGAGCATGTTTTTCATCTCCTAGCAGCTGTAATAAGTAGATTATGAATATAAGAGCCTGCCTTGGTACAGTACTGGAGACTCTAACAGGTGAAAAGTGCTCTCTGTTCATAGCACGTGTGGGGCCCTGACCTCTGCTATGCTTTTCATCCATCGGATATTGCTAGATAGCATTTAAAGAAATACAAAGTACTCTCTGAGACTAGAAAATGTGACCTCCTCCTTTGTAGAACCCGTGATTCTCTGAATGGTCTTATTTGTCTCCATATGGGCTTCAGTTTCCCTGATAAACTAAAATTTTGGTTTAAGGATGATCTCAAAAATAGGGATGGGGAGTGGCTTATAGAAATCTTGAGAGGTATCCAGCAGGAGTACAGCTGTGCTAGGGAAAGAAGTCACCCTTCCTTTGACTGCATCCCAAGCAGATCCAGTCTGAGGCATGGAAAACCAGCAGTCCTCCTGGGAGAGGCCTGGGTTGCTGTCAGCTAATCCTGTTTGTCCCGCTCCATTTTTAGGGCCACAGCATACGGGAGAAGCGAGGGCATCGCTGCCATGAGCTGGAACATGTGCAGGCTGGCCAACCTGTGCTCCAAGCAACTCCTGTCGCAGAACACCCATCTGACAACAAATGCACACACAGCGCTGTCCCTCCACATTTAAAACTTCCACTCTCTGTATAGGCAAGGCCTCCAATCCAGGCCATGTGTGGCGTAGGTGTAAAGGGAGAATGGGCTGGTAGAAGCAGCACTGGCTGTGATACAGCAGCTCTGATACAGGGCTACCACTCCAGTTGCTCTAGGATTAGCGCTGCTACTGAGTTTAGAACTGACGAATGAGTCTTGAAACATAATTTATGCAGAAATAACTGCTTAAACCTGGTTACTTCTTCTTTCCTCGTGCAAGTGGCTTTTCTAGGTTGTCCACTTTTCCCACAATGACTTCTAGGCACTGCTTGGGTAGGGGTTGTCCCCTCACAGCAGAGCACTGAGCACTGTGGGTAGGGATCCTCCATGCAGGGCTGCTGGATGCTTCCTTATCTGGGAATGGGGGAAAACAGCCACCACAGGAGAGTGTGCAGTGCTTCACTAAATAACTAAGAGATACTAAAGTCTCCAGGACTTTGGAATCACATGGACTCTGACTTTTCATGCAATGCTGTATAGTGTTTACAGAATCACAGAATATTCTGAGTTGGAAGCACCCACAAGGATCATTGAATCCAACTCTTCAGTGAAGGACAAGGTTAAAACTACACCTACTCTAAACCAAATCTATACCATAACATGGAGGCAGAAAGACAGACAGAATTAATACTGCTTCCTTCTTTAACAAGTAATCAAGCTGAGACAGAGACAGTTTATAAATGTTTTCTGTTTGGTTTTGTGTTTCCTTTTGTGTGACTTCTTGTTAGAAGGCTGAGAACAGACTTCTGTTAACTTTTGGTTATTAAAAAACCAAATAGCAGTCTTGGAAAGAAATCGGGGTCTGAGAACCCAGCAGGGTAACGGGAAACTTAATAAATATCCTGTTGTTATAACATCTGTCATTTTAGCATTAACAAGCTCATGACTTAGCTCTTGTATGATCACAGTTCCACTCTGCAGATTAAGGGAAAGGCTGTTAGACCTTTAAATAAAAGCTTTCTGCCCAGCAGGATGCTTTAACCTCTTGTATCCTGAAGCTATTTAGTTAAAGATACTTGAAAGTGATATAGAGACAGACTCCTGTGCAGGTCAATTAGGAGGGATACAGAAGCAGTTAGACTCAAGTGTTTTCCTCATTTTGTTCTCTTTGATGTCCAGAAGAACAAGAAAAAATCCCCAATCAAAACCAAAAGAATGTGGGGGATTTTTATTATTATTACTATTATTATTATTATTGTTATTTTTAATTTGGTCAATCTTTGTTTTTCTTAAAGTTTGTAGAGAGGAGATTTAAGGGACTGTCTTATTAAATTAATAAACATCACTGGAGCAAAACTACAGTGGTCATCCATTGCTTGTAAAGCAGTAAATGTATGCCAACCATAAACACAGTGTGGTATTTTGGTTCATTTAAAACAGGCCTATGTAAGGACCAGAGCAACTGTACAAATACTGAACTTCATACAGTGTCTCTCACCACCTGCTTCTGTGATTTCTTTAGCCTGTTGACTCATATTTTTCTTTTCTGGAAGCTAAAGAAAATGCCTGCCATGCTGAAAATGCTCCTGATTTGGTTTTAATCTCAGACGAAGTTCATCCAAAACGGTTCCATGGTGATAATGTTTCTGACTTCTTTATTTTTGGCTTTTATGTGCCAGGTGGTGAAATGAGAGCCCTCCACAATCTATGTGCAGCCAGTGTGGCAAAGATACAATAAAGATTACTTGCCCCACTTCATGGTTTTTCACACAGGGAGAAGCAGAGGGGCTGAATGAAAGAAGTTGTCTTGGTGCTCAGGAGTCCATAGCATGCTGGGTGCAAACAAGAGCCATGGTTTTAGAAGAGGCTATATCCATCTTGTCCCAGAGTGCTCAGTTGTTCTCCCTTGTTGTTCCCCCTCAGGTGGAAGCACCACATCCAGCTTACAGCCACCTCCATGTCTGGTGTTAGTCTACGGAAATATAGGGGGAATCACATTGTCTCACAGGATGTAAGGACAAACCACCATGTTCACGTGCTGCTTAGATGCTTCTAAAAGCCCAGAGGCATCAGTCACACTCCCGAGTGCTTCCAAGCCCCTGTGTACTTTAGAAGCCTATATCCTAAGTGATTTTTCATAGAATTTTGGCTCCTTAATGCATGTTTGGCACATTAAGGCTCCTTAAAGCAAGTTTGTTTGCTTTCGACAGGATTGGGATTATCTTAGAAATACTACAAGTCTGTTTTGGGAAAAAAATCTCTCATACAACAGAGATGTTCTCTTGTGTGGCACGACTGGAAAGCCCAGACATGATCTGCATCACTGGGGCACGTAAAGCCCTTGCTCAGCTCGTTAGTAAGCACAGGATTTACTTTGTGTGCTTTCAACTTCTATTCCTTTTAGTGATGTTAGGGCAAGAGCAGGAATCTACACTGTGCCTGCAAATTTTGAAAACACCAGCACAAACATTTCAGGAGCAGGTGATGATTTCACTGCAGAGGCAGACTCAGGGGATGATGAAATTTTTTTTTTTTTTTTGTAAAATGCTTTAACTTCCTGAAATAGTTATAAAAAACCTGACTCCAAACCACTTTCCAGTAAGTGAAATTACACATTCAAATTCTCTCAGTATTTCGAGTAGAACAAAACATCTGGACCCCAGTAGCTTTTGCTAAAGGCTTTCAGAGATGCTAACATCTAGAAAGTCTGTTATTTGCACAGCACTAATTAGAACCCATTGAAGAATAAGAGAAATTAATCCCAACAATGCAGTTCAACTGTAGCACTAAGATCTTGCAATTAAACTATGCTGTGGGATTATGCATATTAGTACATGAATTACTCTTTAAATGATAAATGTTGAACCAAATAATTATCCAAAACTTCTGGGATGGGATAATCAGTAAGGTTGGGCTGACAAAAGACAGTTGTTTTGCAAAAACAAATAAAAGTATGGCTTGATGAAAACACAGCAAACTGTTCCCTGCAATTGCCAGGTTAAGCCACATTTCTTCTTTTTGAAATAACGGTGGCACTTTATGCTATTTTCTTGACTTTGAAACCAGGCAAAAATTAGAATAATCAAAACCTTGAGGAACGCCTACCAGATTTCCAGAGGCGGCTTGAGAAAACCTACAGAGGCACTAATTTATGTCTTTCTCACTCCAGCAAAGAGGGTGCTGGGAAGATCAGAGGCTGGTGCGTGGCAGGGAGCACGGCTGCACCGCAATGCTGCTCTCCGTTTGATGCCAGCATGGGCGAGCACAGCCTCGCCGGTAACATTTCAGTCTCTCGCTCCTCTGTGCCTGGGCTTGTGGGAGCCAGCCACCTCTGGAGGGGCTGCTCCACTGCCATCCTCGTGCTCCGCTGCAATCCTCGTGCTTGGCTTCAGTCCTCGTGGATGGCCGCAGTCACCTCGCACAGCTGCAGTACTTATGCCCAGCTGCAATCCATGTGCACGGCTGCATGGGGATGGCCATGGACAGGTGCTGGGGGCAGATTTCAGAGGCTTGGCCGCCGGTGCAGGGGAACAGTCCCACACTATCTCACAAAGCAGCCCGGCACCACCCTGCCTCTCCCCTGCGCCCAGGGCAGCCCAGGGATCTCTGTAGAGTGTGACAGCTTCTCGGCCTCTGCGTACAGAGGCAATTTCCTGAGCTTTCCACCATCGCTCACCCACCCAGGAGGTTTTAGCCCAGCCCCCCGCCCCACGCCAGTGAAGGACCAGGCCACTGCACACAGGATGAGCCCCACTCCCTGTCTGGAGCTTCCCCACAACTGCCTCAGAAGATGCCAGTCCTGCCAGTGCCACTCTTCCTGAGCACAGACCACAGAGGAAACCAGAGCAAGGGGTTTTGTGGCAAATGGAGTGACAGCGAGGGTTTCCGCAGGGCTGCTGCCCAACCCAAATGATGACAGCGATTGCCTCCACACTGCTAAAATGCAGTTTGCTGAAATGAAACCTCTCTGGCCACATGCACCCAACTGCAGCATCCTAAAAGCGCTGGAATTGCCACCACCGCAAGAAACTGGGCGGCCACCATTAGCAGGGAAATTCATCTTTTACAAGAACCACAATGAGCCATTAGCTTTCGACCAGGTTTTAAGGGTGGGAAACAGCTTTCCTGTTGGGCAAACCCTAAGAAGGAAATAACTGGCTCCAAACATCCAGGGGCAGTGGGGAGTTCAGAGTCGAGCTGGCTCTGAACTCCGCAGCTTGAGCTCCTCAGTACAATGCATCTGAGCTCCCGCGCGTGGACCAGCCAGGGGTGAAGCTGCAGGGAGCTGCCCTTATTTATTTGTTCCTACGGCACAGGCAGAGACAGGGGCCCTGTTTTATGTTCCTCTGCAGGAAGGTGATAAAGTGCCTGGGAGCTGCTGGAAACCGTTCACCAATAAATTCAAAGGGAAAGGCTATTTCTTGTGCCTTGGAAGCTTGTGAGAGCTGTGGGATGCTGGAAGGTAAAGGCGGAAGCAGAGCATCACATACCAGCATGGCAGGAAGCACGGGAGCAATTTTTCTGGTTTGCTTTTTGCTTGGGTTCCCCCCCCGCCCCCAATGATTTTTACCCTGCCTGCGGCTAGCAATCAATATCTCTTTGCCAACAGTAAATATTCCAGGCTTTTAAATGATGATGTATTCCAAGGTGAAACAAATTAAGTGTGTGATCGCTGCTCTCTTGTATTCAAACTAATTCTGTGGGTCCAAATGGAAACTCAGAGATATATTCCTCAAGCAGGGTCTCCAGTGGCAGCAGATCAGGGCGAAACCATCAAGTCTGGCTTCAGCTGTCAACTCTGTCCCTGGTCTCTCTTCTTTCATCGAGATGAACAGAAACTCAGCGGAGCTGTGTGAGCAGGCTGAATCCATCAGGGAGATGCATGCAGTTGAGTATCAGCCTGCCTGGAGCATTGCAGTGCCCTTTTTTCCCTTGGCAGAAGGTTGCAGAGCTGGACTGGTGTGCCAAGCACCGCCTGGGCTGGACAGCACTAGCCCAAATGCCTGTCCCTGGAGTGCCATACCATCACAGACTTCAGCTTTGATCTCTTGGTGCAGTGGCCAGTCAGGGAGCATTTCCTAAGGCCCTGCTACTAAAAGACTTCCCAAAGACCTGAAGCCCTGAAAAGTTTGTCATGGCTGTGACAGCAACTGATCCTGGCCCCATGTGTCCGAGGGAGAGCAGACTGGCTTAATTCACCACCAAGGACGCAATCTGATTTGCTTCAGAAGTAGAGCTGGATGATTTGAGGCAAATAAATTGTTACAGGATACCTTATTCTCTTTGGTTTCCTCTGAAGTTTTGCTGAGGTGGTGGAGGGATCATGTAGTGACTGCCACTGTGCTTCTCCTGCAGCATCACTGCTGCTTGAACCCTGCATCAGAGAAACTTCAGAGGACAGTTCAGGAAACAATTGACTCCATTTCCCAATTTCTGCTACAAGAGCTTTTGCTTTGAAGGATTAAGTTATCTGTGGCAGATGGAGGGCAAATACACTGGGCATTTTTGCTAGGAGCCAATACTGCATAGTAAAGCACAGCCAGTCCAGAGCAAATGGACACCTCACGTCAGTGACTGTCAGCCCCACCTGTAACACTCCAGCCCCAAGAGCTGCAGGCTCATGGCTCAGACAGGAGTTTTACTTTAATATATATATAGGGTTCTTTAATATCTGAGGATAGTGTCAAGAGAATAAGCCACAGGCTTGTTCACAAGGGGTTTAGGGGAGAAAATAAGGGAACTTGGTAAAGGTTCAGAAAGGGCACTACACAGGCTAGACAAAATGTTCCACCACAATATCAACCCAGCACATATTAATCCACAACACTTAAGTCCAAATCCAACCCCTCCAGCTCCAAGCCACTCAAAGCATCAAGAACGGAGCAAAGAAAGAGAATCAGAGGGAGCAAGAAGAGAGAGAGAAAGAGGGATCATGCCACTGAACCTTGTGGCAGACCAGCTCTTGTAGGTCCAGATGGCAGGGCTGCGACACATGACACCCCCATGCCTTTGGTTTTATCTGCTCTGGTCCCTGTTGCCAACCCCCCCCCAGGTGGGGCCTCTGACCCCCCAGCCACTCTGGGGTCCCAGGCCAGGGTGAGGGGCCATGTTCTCACTGTCTCTGCCAATCCAATCTGGGTCAGGGGCTCCAGGAGCTGTGGGGTGTTATATTTTTCCAGGCTGTTTGTGTCTGGCAGCTGTTCCAACGCTTCCCTGTGTGGGCTCCAGGGTCTGCTGTGAAGGATACAACACCATCCCACCTTCATGAGGTTTGACCTATCCATTCCCCCTACACACACACATTTGCACCCGCCACAAGGTGGTTCTGACCCAATAATCACTGATCTGGTGTTTAACATCCTCTCACTCATCCCCCAGAGCTGTCACCCCCACGTTCTGTACTCCTGTTTAGGCGAGTGGGAATCCATCTGGAAGAACTTCTCTCTTTCCCCCTTTTTCTTTGGAAGGGAGGATGCTCCCATTTTAAGAGTGACAATAGTGCACTACTTGTACATTAATCCTCATCAGCTTGTATGTGCATACAGGCAAAGTACGATGGGCCTTGACACTTACCATCAAAAAAATGAAATCCTCCTCATTTCAGGTCATCCTGCTCTGGTTTTGTAACAAATCTTTTCAAATCAACAGCTATTTCTTTTCAATAAGCTAATAATAACCCTTGCAAAGCCTGTGAATCAGCAAAAGGCTCTCCACAGCTGTAACTGTCAGCAAAACAGCAGCTAATGCTGTGGAGGGATGATGCCAAGGAGGTTTGAGCCCTGGCCCATGGTAAATCTTAGGCAGCATTTGCTGAGCCAGACCCATCACAGGGCTTTTCTTCTGTCCTAGCCCACCTCCACCACATTTGTGACTGTCATTTTTGAGTGGGGTGAGCAGTGTAAGACAAGGCTGCACAAATAATTACCAAAGCCTTTACTCATCCTTTCTCTCTCTCTAAGGAGAAACCTCTGGATGCCAGAGGAGGACAGATAAATGCTTTGTGTCTTCCACTGTAACAGGAACCAGCTCTGAAAAAAACCTTCATTGGCATCTGTCAGGAATATCTGGACCAACAGATCTTTGTCTGCTGCTTCTCATCACAGAAATCAGCACTAACTTTGTCACTTGCTTCTCTGGCCCAGCTCTGCTCCTGTGGCTGGCAATCCGTTCTAAGGGAAAGTGGGGTCTGCTGCAAACAGTATTTACAATAGGAGTTGCTGGGGAGGGGGCAGGCTGCCTGCTGGGAGACCCTATGGCCCGAGTCCCCCTGTAGCCCTGAGGTCTGAGGTTCATTTTCTCACCCCTTGGGTTTTGGACAAGCCAGTTACATAGGTTTGCTGCTGGCCAGCAGGCAGTGTCTGCAGCTGGGAGCCCTGGGGCTGAGGATGAACCAGAGAGATAAGCTATCTGTGAGCATAAATGCACCTCTAGCCTTGCACACCTTATAGGAAAATGGAGAATTTCTGAACAGGAGGACACAACAGGAGAGGGGCTGGGCAGTGTGTGCCTTGTTTCTCACCTCCTTTCCATTAGCAGCCAGTGCTGAGTCCTTTTGGAGTCAGGCTATGGAATGAGAGACCCATCAGACACAGTGTGGCAGTCCCTAGGTGACAAAATTACAGAGATCTATGAATTGGTGAAAGTGGGATACTGCTGACACCATGAAAATAAAAGAAACACACTGCCTAGGGTCTAAACTCTGAGACCTTCTAATGACCAGGGCACTTGTGGCTTTCTTCCTGTACCTCCTGTATCTGGGTACCCTGGTACTCATCCACATTCTGTGAGATTCAAAAGACATACTCCACAAGCCAGTGTGCTGTTCAAGAAACCATGGTTTGGACAATTTTTCAACACTCCAGCACGATTTGGAGCATAACTCTCATAGGCTGCAGTGAAACTTCCAGGCAGGTGAGGTGGCTGAGCTAGCAGAGGTGTTGCAAGGTGCCTTTGAGTGCCACTGCTGCAGCAAACACTGTGAGCAGCCGGTGACTCAGGTCTCTGCTGCACAAAAGTCTGAAGGATCTGCTGTCTTTGTATTAAGCACCACAGCTCAGCTTTCCACTGTTAGTATCTTCCCAGGGTTTTGTGTATCTTGGTGTGTTTAGATAACCAAACAATTTTTTGAGTGCTCAGATGAGAAAAAAACACGCTGGTAGCAGACTCCTAGGAGGCAGCACCGTGGGCTGAGTTAAATCTCCAGAGCGGTTCTGTGTTACACTTGTAAAGCGGAAAACCCCCGGGTACTGCACCATACCCTGTGCCCTGTTTCAGAATGAGCCTGCCGTGGATGAAAAATAAGAGCTGGAACGGCTGAGCAAACAGATCCGTGGCTGGGCAGAGTCTCTTTCCACCATGCCCTGTGGAGCTCCGTTGAGCCCAACAGCTCACAGGATGTGTTTAATAGCTGCAGCATTCCTGCTAATTTATGGTACTAAACACTCAGCCCACCCGTGAAAGGCTGCAGGGAATGAGGTGCATCCTTTGGCTTGCTACACTGTTGGTCTGAGATGCACCTGAGCACCTGCAATCTAACCCCTCCATACATATTATGCCATGACCCCAGTCTTGACAGATCCCTCTTTGGCCTGGGTGCTTTTAGGTCACATACGTTGCTCTGTCCACAACCAGTTCACCTGCCTCAAGGTCTAACTCCTTGCACTGCCTACTGCTTTTATTTGCACAAGTTTTCGAAAGTGTCATAATGGCCAAACTCAGTGGATTGCCTGCCTGAAGTAGCTCAATGATCAGCTGAACTGTTTGTTTGAGCATATCAATTCCTACTTGTGTCCTGATATTTTAATTGCTGAGTTCAGCCTGAAAACTGATTTGGGGAACTCTCTTTGGTATTCCCTGTTCCTGAAGTGAAACCCCTTAGTCCATACATTTCCCATTTTCTTACATAAAGGAAAATAGGATTTCATGTTTGAGTAAGAATGTGAAGTGCTATCCAGCAGGTCAGTTTAATGTGGGGTCACTTTCTGTTGATGGGCAAGAATACACTTCTGTTTGTTATTCTAAGGTTTTGATGATATTCTCTTACTGTGAGAAAGGAGCACTGCCAAGAAGAGATGAAGCCACAGCTTAGCTACAAAGGGGAAGTACAGAAGGCTGACAATCCAGGAAACATACACGGCAAAAAAAAATAAAATTCTGAGCTGTGGGACTGCTGGGTGCCCAAAGGCAGGCTAGTGGTTTCCTTAAAAGGCACCCACGCAGATTTTGTTTCCCTGCAGCGCACGCACATGACCCCATGGTATTTCTGGCAAGTGCCCATCACGTGCCTGCCAGCAGCTGCCTCTGTGAAACACGACAGTCAGATGTGCTGCCAGCCTGGGGAGCCTGAAGTTTTCCTGAGACATATTGAGGTAATGGTCAGGAAGCATCATCCCAGAAAACCATCTTAAACAGGTCTAGACTCAGAGTTGGCATTTCTCTCCTCTCCCAAAATCACTAGATGCATTTGCAGGTGCTGATGGACCAGTTGGCATTGCCTGGCACATGGCAGAGAGGGGGAAGGAAAAGGAGCCGGCACTGCTGCTGAGGTAACGGCAGCACAGCAGGTATCTCCTCTTCTCCCACTGCTGCCAGAGAGATGGGTAATTACCATATCCATTTTAGAAATTAAGAAACTAACACATGCATAGGCGGAAGGGTAGAGTTTTAAGAATATGTGGGTGTCTGAGATGCAAACGCTTTGGGAAACACCACATTGTGCCTGATTTGCATCCGTAGGCAGCTAAATACTTGTACCAATCTGACCCAGAGGGCTGTGTGAGAGGGTGAAGGAAATAAGAGCAGCAGCGCAGGGTGAACTCCCCACGCTCCCTCACTGGAGATCCTTCAATCCTTGTGGTGTCTGAGCCACTCACTCCCCAGCCTGCTCCAGGGGCAAGTGTTCCTGGGTTTCCCTGAATGGCAGCAGTGATGGGATGGGATGGGATGGCATGGGATGGCATGGCATGGCATGGCATGGCATGGCATGGCATGGCATGGCCTGGGGTGGCCTGGGATGGCATGGCATGGGGTGGTGTTTCCCTCTTCACCTGGCAAGGGCAGACCACACTGGCAGCCTTGCTGTTTCTCCCAGCCTCTCCTCCATGCTAACTTTCATCTTTCAAATAGAAATCTATTTCAAAACTCAACAGATTTATTTTGCCTCAGGATAGGAAACCTGTGGATTTTGTCTGCTTGAATATTGCCCTTACCCCGGCTGAATGCTGCATCTCACCTGCCAGGTGCTGTCAATGCTCCTGGGCACGAGGCAGAGCCGATGTCTGCTGCTTGCCTCTCCCAGTCCCTGCAGGACTTTGGACACTCCTTTTTATGATGATGACATGAGTGTTGAAAACCATCACCTGAGTTGAACTGCAAAGGAGTGAGGGAGTTTGCTTCAGTGAAAAAACAGATATAATTATCTGTAACAGACTCAGCAACTGAGTATGCAATCATTTCTTCCCAAAGACCTTGATACCCTTGAGAAGAGAAACTTCCTGATTTCTGTGCAAAGAAGAGTGTCATGATGATTTGTCATTAATGAACCATCCTATTGCTAGCATTTATTTTCCAGTTTTCAGTACACCTGTGGCATTATTTTCCCTAGAAAAACTGCCAGAGTCCAGGTCAGATTTTTTGGGGAGCTTTGAGGGACAATTTTGCTGAAGGTCGAGAGTACTTTTTCAGCTGCAGCCAGATTTTTCCTTTCTTTCTGTGTCATATCAGGGGGTTTCTGAACTTTGTCATGGCTCTGAAGTCCACCTACAGGCATCTGTTGGTCCTGCCGTTTTCCAAGAAGGTATCTAGACAGGCAGTAGTGCCCTTTCGATGTGCTTTCCCACTTTCTTTTTCCATATGAGCAAAAAAACAAAGGTCTTCACTCCTAGTTCTGGAACTTTAATTTTCTTCTTCTGTCAGGAAAAGTAAGGTTGCAAAATGTTAGGGTTTTTTTCAAAAGTCTTTTCCATAACAATAATAAAAATATTCTAATTGGCCTCCTTGTGTTTTGTGACCTTAGTACAAATATTAGTACAATATTTGAATGAGATTATCTTTTAACTCATGGCCACTTGCATCAGTCCACTTTCCAAGGTCCAAAATGCAAGCCCTTTTTCTGTAAGTAATAAGATGCTTTAAAACGAAACCAAACCAGAAAGAAAACCTGAAAAAAAATTCCATTTTCCTTTCTGAAAAAAAGAATTATGAAAACAAATATGTGAGCAATGTGATGGAAGAGCATAGCCTTTGTGTGAGATAGGCTTCTGCAGCTGAAATGCCAAATTCTGTATCAGAATCATCATGGCAAACCTCTCTTAACCAAAAATGTTTGGTTATTTCCACAGATAGCTCCATGTTTTTACACCCTTCTACCCCTGCAACTGGAAGGGGACTAAGAGCAGTAGGAACCCAGGAGGAGGCAGGACTGCCAGGGTGGTGGTGCCATGGGTGTATGAGAAGTACCATGCAGAAGAAGCCAGAGCAGCCGGCACTGCTGCGAATGCCTGAGAGCACAAGTAGTAGTGTGGGAGCCTCACACCGGCACAGCAGCTGAAATAAAAGGACTCCCTGTGAAACTAGAAGTTGTCAAGGAGGCAGACGTTCAGCTGGGCAGTGGGATCAATAGGGGAGCTCTTGAGAAATGTGTGCTGCAACCCCTAACATTTCACCCCTTATCAGGTTTGAGTCAGCGTCTTCTGTGGCACAGTCAACATCGTGGGGCAAGGTGGTTTTGGTGATAATGTGTTTTATTCCAGTGACCTCGCTTTTGTTGCATGTCTTGTCTTAGATCTTTTGCTATTGCTAATGCGTGTTGCTACAATACCGAGAAGATGCCAATTGGAAAACCAGTGCGGTCATGTAACACCACTTTCTCCAGCTCTTTTCCTAGGATTCTCCAACCTCTAAAAACAAATTACAAATATGCTTAAATACTTACTTCCTGGGGCAGGGGCTCTTTTGAAGGTTACGTGTTCTGCAGGAGCCTGTGTTTGTGCTACATGGGTTCAGTGTCACTTTGGGAGGGTCCAGGAGAGCTGGCATTTACCTCTTCATTTGCTGTGGCTGGAATACAGAGGTGGCTGGGCAGGATGAACTGTGCCTTGGGGACAAATCACTGAGCATTGGCCCAGAGTGGCTTTCACCTCTCCCAAGTCCCCTCTACAGGTAAGAGGCCATGGTAGGGTTAGAGGTGGTATAGTGACCTATTGGGAATGGAAGCCCTGGCCATGGAGAAGGGTGTCCCGGGTGCACATCTCTTCCTGGATGCCACAAAATGAGTTTTTGGCACAGGCCCTCTGCTGTCTTAATGCCTTCATTCATGTCACTAGTAGAGCTTCTGAATGGAGAGTAGAGAGTATATTGCTGCTGCTCTTTCTCTCACCAATTCCCTCAGCAGTCCCTCCTGTCTTTGGAAAGCTTTTTCACTGCCCTGATATTTATCTATATTTCCCTGTTGCATTTCACATCCATCCCTGTTTCTTGCCTTACTCTTTCTTTGCTTTGTCTTGTTTGGAGCCTCCCTGCGTGGACAGAGGGGCAGAGCTTGCATCTTCCCTCTTCCTTGCCTAGAGCATGGCTTACATCTTATTTTTCCTTCAGTTCTTGAGTCAATTTACTGCCAAGCAATAGTGGGTGAAAACCCACACCCCAAGATCAGTTATGTATAGCTCAGTATCAAACTATCATAAATTTACTTGCTTGCAGAGTTTTAATTCAGAAGGTGATGATAGAGCAGTGAACACACTCCTCGTGGGAGCTCAGGGGCAGAAGTTGTTGCAACCCCCTTCACAAAAGGAGAGATAAGCACAAGCTGAAACACCCAAGCTGCAATCAGTGGCAGAACCACTCCAGGAAGCATCATGCCGCCTCATCAGTGGGTGTTGGCTTTCTAAGGCACCTCAAGTTCTCTGCCAGTGTAATTAGTGATCTGAATCAGACATCGCTATGTACACGTCTGTCTACAATGGTGACATGTTTCCTCATACATCTGCAGTCAACAGCAATTTTGAGGTGGATACACTCCCTAGCCCACAGTAATGGCCTGCCTTGTGCTCGTTGTCACTTTGCAAAAGGGTGTTTGTCCCAGATAAATAAATTCTCCTGTTGTCTCCATGTTGTTCTGGGATTCCAGGCTTGCTGTGGGCAGTGACTCAAAAGTGAAGGACAAAGCTGAAGGGAAATGTGTTTAGTTTAGCTGCAACAAGTCAGGCATTGCATCCACCAAAGAAAAGAGAAGGTTTTGATCCCACTGTTATTTGTTTTGAAGGAAAAAAATGGGCAGTTTATTGGGTGCAACACACTTCCCTCTCAGCTCCAGTGACTAGGTAAACACCCCCCAGTCAAACCTTTACATGTCCCATAAAAAAATGTCAGAAAATTGGGGATAGAGTGTTGTTCTTTCATGAAAAAAAACATTAATAACATGCAGCACGGACTCTGCCTCTTCTCTGAATACCCTGTAAAATGCTGTGGCTTAGATGTAGCAACAGTCGGTCAGGTCCAGACACTGCCTCTCGCTCCGAGCGGCCAGGCTGAGGTCATGTCTCAGTTCATTTTATTTTAATTTGTTTTTTAATTATTTGCTTTCACAAAAGGCTTGTAATACGTGATGGAAGAAGGGGGAAAAAAATCACCTCTGGAGCTTTGTAACTCCTTGTGTGCTGTCTGCAGGAGCCTTTCAGAAGCCAGGAAGGGGCCGGCCACAAGGGGTGTGGGAGCCCCTCGCCTCTTTGCAGTGTCAGTCAGGGACAGTCCAAAGGGGTCCTGAGGCCCATGGGATCATATAGGTGGGAAAGGCAGAGCAGGGAGATGTGGGGAGGAGAAGCTGGTAGGGGACAGATACCAAGGGTGGGAGCCCTCCTTTCCCAGAAGGGAGTTTTGGAGAAGCAGGCACTGTGGAACCAGCAGTCAGGGCATGACAAGGGGTGTGGGTGAAAGGAAGGGAGAAACAGACTTGCGGTACCTGTTTGTGCTACTTCACCTGTGACTGCTCATGCAACTCTTCAGACCTACCTTTGTGCTTCATTTTTTTAATCAGCCCCCAAGGTCTCAATGTAAACTTGCTTGTCTTACCCTGGCTAGGTCTGGCTTTCCTGTCTATGCCCTCTGTGCCAGCCAAGCTCTGCCTCATTCCCCAGAAAGCTCGCTTCCCTCTGCCAGCCTCTTATGGTTGTCCACAGCAGAAGTGCCCACTGCCTCCATCCAGGCCACCTTTCCCCACCTCCACCATGTCAGGTGAAGCACCTGCATGCAGCGGTGTGATTTAGTTCAGCCTCCAATACCGTCACACTTCCAAGATGATGTCCGTCCACATCCCAGGAGGTGGATGAATATATGCAAGATGTCCTGCAGAGCTTCCCAAGCTTTGGACAGTTGAATGGTTTTCTAGAAAGTGGAATATGATAATCCTGCCCTTGGGTGGGATGGGATCCCATTCTCTGTTGCTTATTCCCAGTATGGACTGTAGTTGCTTGCAGTGGTGGTAGATCAGATTTCTTCATGTCCCTCCCACTCTGGCAACTCAACATGATGGGTCGCCATTGTGGATGGGCCACACATAGAGCATCCCAAAGAATTTCTCAGGTGTAGTCTCTCTTGGGACGGAGGGTGTAGATGTCTGGGCACTGGGAAAAGGCAGTCGGCAGGAAGATGGTGATGTCCCTTGTGTGAGATGGGAAGGCTTCTAGGTCTGTCCAAAGCCCAGGAACCATGCCAGAGGTGACAGACTTGCGTTCCTGGCCACCAGCTGGAACCCGGACTTGACTTTTCACATCATAGAACATCACTTGCAGGTGAGACCACAGCAGGTGACCAGCTGATGGCCACCTGCAGGCTTGTGGGCACCTGGCCTGGTACAGAGATGGTGCCAAGAGACAGCTGAGACACCCATTTTCCAGGCAGAAGGCACTGACCTTCCACCATGTCCTGAGCTGTAGCTTTCTTCAACAAAATCACAGGAAATCATTGTCCCTACCAAACCTGACATCATGAGCTAAGGGGGATGTGATGTTGGAAGGCATGCTGCCCAGCTCCCAGCATGCCTGGCCACTGGGATGACTGCCATGATGGTGATAATCCACTTTGTGTCTTGAGGGTGGCTCAGGTTTCAGCCAAAGAAAAGATGTTATTGTCTGCTCCGTTGGTCTCCAGGCCCAACACGTTACCTGCTAGGTACTCCCATATGACTCATGACCGCAAAAATAATAAAAAAACTAATGGGCAAGCTGGCCTACAAGGTGTTACTTGCTTGCTGTTATTGTCCAGGGCTGCTGACTGCTGCTGAAGAATTTCTACAGTATAATTACAGCCCAGCCTCAGCAGCTCTGCCAGTCCGTACGGTGTTGCTGAGTGGTGTATGTACATATTGCTTCTATGAACGTGACTCCAGAAGATAATCACATGCACAGGAAGAAGAATACAGGATAGAAACCTGATTGAGAGGATAAGGAGAACCTGCTTTGTGCCATTGCTGGATTGCATGCAAGAGCCCAGTATTGTCTGTAGAGGGAAGAGTCAAGATACGATCAGCTACTCCTGTTATTACACCCCAGAATTCAGCAAGGGCAGAAGACAAAGAGCCAGTTAATTATTTATGCATAAGAGGGGAAGGCAGGAACAGCAAGAGGTTATTTCATCATTTGTCAGCCTCGCAAGGCGGCTTGGTTCATATTAACCAGCTCTTCTTCTTTTAAATCTAATTTTGAAATTTGCCAACAAACTCTTCCCCTCTGGCTTTGGTCAGGCCAGTGGTAAACTCAGATTTCTGCTCTCCTTGCTTAATTGGTACCGCTAAACCTGGGGTTTATTTTGCCTGCTTGCTCCAGCTTGTCTTGGGCCTTAATTGCAAGGTCTCTGGGGGAGGACTTGTTCTGTATAACGGGTTAGTGTTCTTCAAATGGCACAGCTTTTTCCCTTTGGAAGAAGCTGATTCATCAACGCGGAAACATTTTGCACAATGGTCTTCACTTCACTTGAATTTCCAGTTAAAGGACTGATCAAAGTGACTCATTCATTTTGATATGGGCAAAAATGTTTTCTCTTGTCTCATGTTGCAGTGTGGTGCACCAGACCTACCTGGCAAGCTGAGCTTCCCTGGAGGACGTGGGGGATTGTGCCCAAGCGTGGACGTCTGCGCTGTGGCCGTGGTGGTGGTACAATCGTGTGTTGCAGCTGACACTGTGTGAAACCCCTCTACCTTCAGCAAGGCTGTGAGCTGAAGGGAGCAGTGCTGAGCTTCAGGCCAGTCTCCTGCACTTCTCAGAGGTCCACCTCAGCCACAGCTTTCTCCTGGGAGGTGTCGTGGCCCTCAGGTGCCCTTTCCATTACGTGAGCGCTGTCCATAGGCCAGTGTAACATGTGCCTGCATGTTTTCCTCTGCTCAGGAATGGCTCTCACTTTGCCTTGAAGTGTTTTGTGGTAAGACTGAAGCACCTCCATCCTACTGAAGGGGTGTCTGACTGTGGATTCCCTTTTTCATGAATTAATAGTTCTGCTTTTGACTGTACCCCCATTTTTAGACCCATTCCTCAAGAGCACTTTCATTTTTTGCCACAGGAAACTTTTAATGAGGACATTGTTGCTGGGATTCACAGAGCAGGCTTTGTGTTGCCTCTGAAAAAAATACATTTGGTAGAGATTATTTTTCTGGAATAGTTTAATGGAGAGGAAATGGAATGTGTCCCTACAGTGGTTTCCTTTCAGGATGAAGCTGCCAGAAGGGCTGGAACCAAAGCCAGCCTTGGCTTCAGCATCTGTGAGTGCTTCAGCAGGGGCTGGTGGCTGAGCTGGTCAGAGAGGCTGACCTCTTCACCAGGAGAGACAGTGGCTTGCAAATGATGCTTCCTAGTCCTCATTCCAAAGAAGTCAGCTCTGCTGTTCATCCTGAGCACCCGGGAAGGGTTGTTGGTATGTCACCATTGGTTTTCTCCTTGTGCTGTTTTTTTAAATAGTTCCATCTGCAGCCTCATGGATAGGCAAGGTGAGTGACAGGCTGTGGAACTGACTGTGATGTCAGAGAGGCTGAGGTGGCAAACAACACTATGAATTCAGCAATAATCATCAAAGACTGCTAGTTTTCAGAAAGGAACCAGCTCATTCCCACTTACATGTAGCTACAGAGAAAACAGCGAGGGGAGAAAAAGTGAATTTTGAGTATGATAGAAACCACAACACAGCTGGACCAGGGATTCTTCCCTCCCAAGTCAGCCTGAGCAGAGATTACTGGAAACTGAACGCTGCTGCATGAATGATGGCTTTTTGCTCTTGTTCCTAGTGTGCGTGTTGGACATGTCAGTTGGGAGTCCAAGCTGAAAGAACCAGAGGTGAAGGAGTAAGAGACACAATGTGCTCCTCATCCTTGCTAGCATCCTTTTTGCATGAGGCCTGAAAAGATGGCTAAAGCCTCCTGCATACCTGATGAGTGGTTAATGTCACAAAATTGGAATAGAAGCCTTTATGTTTAAGGGACACAAAAGTAAAAAACATGTCACCTTCTATTTCAGGAAGTTGAGAAGCTGAACTCATATGAACTTTTCCTCAGAAGGGGATTTTGGCAGGAAACTGTATTATTTAAAATGTGGTGAGTTACTGGTAGTTTGCTTCAAAAGGATCTATCCTGCCCTTAATTAACATCCTTAGATTCAGGACTTTTATTTTGTTTTGGTGAACAAGTGTTGTGAAATGTCTTTGTGAATCAAATCTAATCAAGTTGGTATTCCCCAGCTGGAACCTGGAAATCTGCCCAGAGTTCAGGGCAGGGGAGAATGGTGTGATAGGCAAGGAGTGATGACAACCTGCCAGAGGAAAGCTGAAAAAGGTGGAGCAGTGAATTGTCCCTAGCAGACAGGGATATGTCCATGCTTCTCTTCTCTAAAATGCTTGAACTCCAGGACACACTGGGTGTGTGAGTTTACTCCAGTGAGCCCGAGGCAGTTTCATTTATGCAACTGTTTGCTCAGCAGATGAGAGGCCCAGCTCTCTCTGATCTTGGTGATATTCAGAGAACAGACTCTTCTGCAGCACTCTCCAGCATCCAGATGAGCATCTGCCTGATGCCAGGTGTGGATGTGTTTTACATTTTCCCAAGTCATGTTTTTGAGGGGGCTGTATCTGAGGCCCCTGTAGAGACTAAAGAAGAAGAAACTTCTTAAGTTAGTATTCAAGGGACAAGGTGAGCAGAAAAAAGGGACATGTTTCATTCTGGACATACGGGAATGACTCACCTCCAGGACCAGGGTAACATATGCCAAGGGATCTTGGGCACAGGGATACACAGCCCTGTGAGTCTCAGCACTTTAATGGGGATTGTTGTCATGGTTGCAGTAGCATCTGAAAGAAGGACTGTTCTCCAGGGTCTCAGTGCATTCCCAGGCCTTCCCTGAGGGATTTGCCAAAGCACCTGAGCTGGCAGTGACAATTCCAGTTCTCTCTCTACAGCTAAGGACTTGCTCTTTAACCAAGTCACTTTGGGGAAAACCTGGGACAAGATCTCCGCAGAAGTTTGTCTGCAGTGCAGCTCCACAGCAGCATCATGAGCCGGCAGTGTCTGCAAGCACCTGTGTACTCATCAGAGACTTTGGCAGTCCTGGCCTGTCGCTCCCCCAGGGCAGGCTGGCCACAGAGAGGGAGCTGCAGCTGCAAATTGCTATTTCAGGATATGCTGATGTACCTATCTTGTACTGATCTGCACAGCTGGAGTGACCACCTTGACTTCACATATGCTAATCTGAGAGACAGAGAGGAGTCTTCTTGTCCTCCCATGTCTCCTCATAGGAGTCTGCGGTGCTGGCAGTACAGCGCTGTCCAGCACCAGCATTTACCACATGCTTATTAATGGGAAAATTAGGAGAAATGTCCCCAGCGTATCAGTTGTGCCAGGCATCACTGGGCTGACAGCCTTCAGGCATTGCTGCGGTTCACAGAGTGAAATGGGAAGACTGCATCAGCTCTCCCCTCCCTCGCAGCAGACAAACAAACAAGTGTGTCCTCTGGCTGAGCACTGTGCCCACACGCTGTGTTGAGCACAGGAGTCTCAGGTCTTTTGAGGAAAGCAAGGGAGCCAGAGCCCTGCAGCACATGAGCCTGCAGGAGTACCATTGTCCTTCAGCGTTGAATCCAAATATCCCGACGTGACCCAGAGCAGAATTTAGGACAGCCTTGCATCAGGCCCAAAGTACACACCTACCTTTTAAAAACAATCAGCAAGTTTGATTACAGCCCAGCATGGCAGCCTGAGCCGGGAGACAAACAACGTGACTGGTACTTATCATCGGGACTGTAATTATGCCTGCAGGTCCCATGCTGCGTGGGCCCCGGCACAGTAAGTGTTGTACGAGACGTGATAAAGGATCATCCCTGGCCTGAAGAAATTAGAATCTCATTTAAAACACCCCAGGAGGGCAAGCCAAATGGGGATGGTGGAAGGGGCTGAGGTCGGGAAAAAGCAGGGTGAGTTTGATTACAGATAAGGCTGCTGCTTCCTGGAGGGTTTGCCGGCACCCCTGGTGCACCACGCCGGCCTGCCGGTGGGAATGGACACGCAGGGTGTGGAGACAAGACACGACAGCGTTACAGTTTTTGAGGCGAGGAGGAGGGAGGTGGGCTGCAGCTATACATATACCTATATATATATATATATATGCGTGTGTGTATATATATCTTCAGAAGGGGGCGGAGGAGAAGGCTCCTTCTGCCGAGGCTGACGGAGAATGAGGGCACACAGAGTCCCCCTGCCAACAGCGATGCCAGCGCCCCCGTTCGCCCCGGGGCCGGTGCCGGTGCCCGCCGCGCGGTGTCACTGCCGGCCCGGCTGCCGAGCCGAGCGGGGCTGCGGGATGGGCACAGCCGGGGACAGCCGCCCCAGCCCCTTCTCTGCCCCTCTGAAAGCCCGCGGGTGCTCCGGGAGAGCCCCCGGGAAGGGGCACCCCGATGGGCTAAGCGCGGAGCAGCCGCAGGGATGGATGAGCGGAGCCGGGAGCAGCGGGATCCGGCAGGAGCAGCCGGCACCGGCACCGCTCCCAGCGCGGCGAGAGCAGCCAGAAGTGACTAACCCGAGGCCGGGGCAAAGTCGGGCTGCGTGCCAGTGATTGCTCTTTGATTTATTAGCGGCGTTATTGATTTTCACCTCTGTCTGGGCGCCGGCTTTGGAGCGGCTCCCAGCTGGCTGCTCTCCACATGCTGCCGCCTCACCAGCCCGCTGCACCTTTGGAGGCAGTGGAAAGCTCGGGCCTCGCTTTTTCTCGTGGCATTCCTTGCCTACTGGTAATTATTTACCCCGGACATCACAACTTTCTGGTTACAGATGGGGCTTCTGCACTACTAGGAAGGGCTTCAGGGCAGTTAGTGCTATTTTTGGCACATGCTGGATCCTCTTTTTTAGGTGGGGAGAGATTGATTTCTGCAGCCCCCAGGCTGAACACACTTTACCCTGCATTTTACTTTCAAAAAGTGCTCTGCAGGCTGTAGGTTTGGCTGTAGGTAACTTTCCCCCTTTCTTGCCAGAAGCCTGTTCAGCACGGTTGCTGCAGAGGAATCTTTTCTCCTAAGAAGCAGACCTATCTGAGCCAGTAACCTTGCTCTCACAATGCTCAAAGGGCAGCATCTAACCATACTACATTTTCAAGCAATCTTAACTTAATTATCTTTTGAGCAGCTTTTAATAGCTTTCTCTGCTTCCTCTGGCTTCAGAATTTGCTTTGATAATTAAAGAGCCTAATATTTCATATGTTTCTTTATGATGCCTGAAATTTACTACAGAAATCCATTTTCTCCTCCAGTTTGAGGAAGTTACCAGATCTAATACGAGATGACAGGCAAGAATTTCATACAGCGGGGCATACAGTGTCTCTGCAGGCTCCCGCCCTCTGATAAAACTCAGCTTAGTTTTGGGAAGAAAAGCCCCTTATTTCCTAGGCATACGTAATCTCTAGCACTCCTGTACTGTTTGCCTTTCTGTGCACAATTATTTTGGCGTGTGCGTTCAAAGCACTTGCAAGCAGTAAGCCCCAGTGGGGCCGGGGGTGTGGGCAGTCAACCTGCAACTGATGTTTGTGGTGGGTGCTGGTGTGGCCAACAACAGCCCCTCAGGCAGGGCAAGTAGCAAAACACATGAACAGCAAACCTCCTTCCTTTTTTAAGGTTCTAAGGGGTTTGCCCTATTCCCTGGTCTTTTGCCCTTTTAGGGGTGTTCCTTAGTTTAAAGGCCCCAAGCTCCCAGACACAGCTATGTCTCAGTGTGAGTGATGTGAGCTGCAGCCATACAGGTTGCTCTCATAGCTTCTGTGCAAGGTGTCATAGTTTTTTGTTCTCGTCAAGTGCCTTCACAGAATTACAAAATTCTGTGACAGTCTTGCTTTTGGATTGAAAAAAAAAAATCAATTCTGGCACTCATCTTTCTAGAAAGAAACCTCACAACATAACTGGAGCACACCCAAGAGGCTGAAAATCAGAAGAGAAATTAAAATATCCTGAACTTGATTTTATATTAAAGATGGCAATTTTGAAAGCACATTTTATGTGCAGCGGCGGGGAATTAGTTGACTTAGATACACTCTTTGATTTTGGTGTTGAAAACAGTGAAGGTGGAAGTATTTGCTTCCACCATATGTCTAATGCAGAACTGGCCTGTGCATAAAACTATGGAGTGGCAGCTGAGACTTGGCAGGACTGTTCTCATCTGGATTACTTTTAGAGACATCTGGGCCCAGAGATGCAATCTGGCACTGTCCTGGTTGTTCATTATGCCACCAAACCATCTCACGCAAAGTTCCCTTCCCAAAGGTGGGTATTAACAAGCACCACTTGTTTCAGTGCTTGCTGGTGCCTTTCTTCACTCCCTCTTCTTCACCAGCTGCCAGCTTATTACATGATTTCTGAATGTGGCAGGTGGATGCAATTTCCTTTCCTGACCATTGCAGCAACTCACACCAGATCCTACTGACCCCTCTTTTGGGAGTAGCAAAATTAAGTGCTGGTGGGTAGAGCTCTGTGGGGCAGCAATGGTTTTGGGGGTGTTGAGGATCTGCCTCCCAGTGGCCAGTGTCAGACTCCCAGCACTCAGAAGACCTTGAGTGGCCTGTGGCATGGTGATGTCTCTGTCACCAACCAGCTTGGGCTGGAGAAGGGCTGCCCCAAACGTGGGACTGTCTGACCCCGTGGAGAAGGCTGAGCTGAGCAGGAAGAAACTTTCTGGAGACAAGCACCTGGCAAGGATCATCCTGCCTGGAGGGCAACTGTGAACAATTCACGAATGGTAGGTTTGTGTAGTATGAACAAATAATGCAGCATTTGGACAAAACATAAGCTATGCAGTCATTTTAGCTGCCTTAGTGCATATAGTCCTGCGTGCTTGAGGTATTTAGGAGATGAACAAATTTTTGCACTCCCACAGACAAATTAAATGATGCTGTGTACAACAAATATTGTATAACAACTTTCTTAAAGGCTGGAAAAGGCTTGGGCTGCTGTGGGCAGAGATGTGGATTGATTTGAGTGCGTCTACATGTTTTTGTGTATAGGGATATTTTAAACTACCTTTACAATCGGCAAAGTTGCCTTCACTTGCAAAAAGAAGTCAGACTGGACACAAGGAAACACTTTTCCCGTGTGGGTACAGTTGAACCGTGGAGCAGGTTACCCAGAGAAGCTGTGCAGTCTGCATCCTCAGAAGCTTTCAGGACCCAGCTGTATAAAGCCCTGAGCAACCTGGTCTGGCCTTATTGCTGACCCCACTGTGAGCAGGAGGTTGGGCTGAGATCCCCTGAGGTCCTCTGTAGGCCTGAATTGTTCCTGATCCTGTCTCCATTCCAGGGAGAATTGGGCATTGCCATGCAGCCGTGGCTCAAGCGGTCTCTGCGCACACACCCACGCAGACACACGCTCACCCCTTCCCTCCCTCCCTGAGCAGCTGGTATGTTGCTGCTGGGTGATGTCATCCTATTTGCTTACTTAAGAGAGGCATCATTAGTGGGTAAGTAATTTATGTAATGCTGCTGCTAGCGCAAATTGAGGTAGAGCTGGGTTAAGCAGGCCCAGGGCAATGAGGGCATGCTCTGTGCGGTGGGCTGTGGAGAAAATTGCTGCAGGAGGCTAGTGGGCCAGATTACAGGAGATCAGAGGATGGAGGAAGGCTGGGTTTGCTTCCTGTTCACCATACTCTTCGAGGCAGTGATGGAGAGGGTAGTATGTCGCCAGAAGGGAGCTCAGTAAAAGCACGTTCCCTGGCAGTGCCCTTTACCCAAGAAGACCTGCCTATGGTGATCAAAAGCAGTCTCAGCTTTAAAAAAAAAAATAGCTAAAAGCATCAGTCACTGTTGTAAGATCACTTTTTCCCTCTGTGTGGATTTCTGTGCCAGTTTTGCCTTGTGAGACTGTACCAAACCCCAGAGCTACTGAGGTGCCACAACAGCTAAAGACTACAGGTTGGGGACATATATGGACCTCACAGCAACAGCAGAAGCAGATTTGAGGAAAACTTTAAAGATAAAACTCAGGAAAAGAGGGAAGGAGCTTCTTGTAAGTTGTTTGAGCAGTAAATGTACCCTGGTGGCTTCTTCTCCCCCATTTATATGCTATTACTGCTTATGCTCCGGTGGCACTTTGAAATGGCTGTGCTCTTGGAAAAGAAATGGTGCAAAGAAAAGCGTTTGCCATTAAGGGTGTATCTCAGACCAAACAGAAAAGATCAGGGAAGGACAACAGCTGCAGAGGGTTGGCCGGGGACATGCCATTCTGTCTCCTGACTGTACCACACAATTTACCTTTGGAGATGTGTGTCAGACTAGATTCTCCCAGACTCCAAGGGAATTTAGAGTGTAGAGAGCTCATACCTATCATAGTTCAGGTCAGAGTCTGACCCTTCCCACCTCACCTAATCGAGCAGATGATGCTCCTGCCTGGCTTAGCCTACACAACATCAGTTTGCTCATGTTGCTTGTTTGGATTAGCACAGAGAGCCAGGTGATCAGGAAGGAAAAGAAGTGCAACCATAAAGCCCTTTGGTAGTCAGGATAATAATCATTGCTCTCTGGCTCAACTAACAAGGATTTTGCTGCTGTAAAAGAGTAAGTGTTATTAAATAACATCCTAATAATGACATTCTCTATAAGGAGAGAGATCAAACCCTTGCAGGAGAGGAAAACAAAGCCAGACTGGTGACCCACATAAATATTATTGATTTTCAGAGTTCTAAGATGCTATTAGGAAAGCTGTCAGCATATCTCAGGAGACTGAGGGAAGGCAGGGAGACAGCTTCTGCCAGAGTTCAGGGCATCAGTCTGTTCTCCTGCTGATCTGAGACCCCTTGGTGCGAATCTGGCAGATTCAGAGCAGTGAACGCTGAGTGGCTGCAGGCATGGAAAGCCACCAGTGCCAGCTGTAAGTCAGAGGAGTACTGCTGGGATGCAGCTGGGGGGCAGGGTGGAGCAAGCCCTGAGGTGGATGCAACATGCTGGTCCCTTCTGCCAAAGCAGGGAGCACGGCAGGGCCTAAGAAGCAAGCTCTGCAAAGAGAAGTTACAGCAGCCAAGATGTGTCATGAGTGTTTGTATTTCTGCTGAGGGACCGTAGTGGGATCTAAGGAAGGGATAATGGGAGAGGAACACCTTTGAACCACATGAGATCTTGGGCTTTCCCAGGAAAGGAGCAGCTGAAAGGGCTGTGGAGGCTTGCCTTCTGCATCCTCCCCCGCCCTATATCTGCCAAGAGGCAGCTGGAGGGGAAAGAGGGGATTTTCATCCTGCTGGCATCTGCCAAACACTGTATCTTCACTATAGTTTAGGTTAAGGACAAAGGATTCCCGGTTAACCTGGGACATTCCTGTTCCCAGTGGAAATTGAAAGATACACAGCTGGTTATTAACCTAATATTATACCTTATACCTTACCCTCAGCCTAATGTAGGCAAACCCCTACTAGCAGTTCTGTTTGTGCATTTAATTACAAGTTCATTTAGCACTTGGAACTGATGCTGGCACCTGAGCCTTCTGGGCATGATTCCAAAGAAAGTGGGAGCGCACCTCTCTCCCTCAAGCTCATTGAGACTCAGATGAAGTAGCTCAGTTACCCTCTGCAGAGAGGATGGGCTTGGAATTTGGGGAGGACCTCCCTTCTTGATCTAATCCTGATGTCTGCACCCCCTCCTTAGGGCAGCCTGCCTGATTTGGGAATCCATCCCTGGGCATTGTCCTTGGAGCTGTCTGGCCAGGGAGATCTTCTCTCTCTTTGGCTTGTTTTTTGGTACATTTTTGTGTTCCAAGGACTGCACACCAGTGTGTTCAGCCAGTCAGAGGGTGACTGAAATCATATGGAATTTAAAAGTAAAATTATTTGTTATTACACAAACCTAACTAAGTGCACATTTACTGTTCTATGTATTGTTTTTAAGCAAAACTATTTTTATATAATCACATTAATTAGCAATTAGAAGATTATATATGGAAATCTAGCTAAATATATGAACGTTGCTGCTCAATTTTAATGACAAATTGCAAAAAGAAAGAAAAAAATAGTAGTTCTCTTTGTTCTGCCTCTCTTATGTGAAGTAAGAACCTGGTTAAATCATTTAACCACCATCCTACACTTCAGAACAAAACTGCTAAAAATGAAACATAGAATTAGCCTGTCATTTTTCTGTCACTCACTTGAGATTCAAGCTGTCCTTCTGCAAAGCTTTTAGTTTCCATTAAAATACCTTGCTGCGGATGCCTGGAATTTCAGTGGCAGCAGCAGCAATGGTAGACCCCAAACAAATCCAGTTCTCATCTCCTTCAAGCATGCCCTGCCTGATCAGTGCTGTCCTGCTCACTCAGGATGGAATTTTGCTTCTCCTCCCTGAAAAGACCCTCTTGTAGCAAATCCTGCCCAGGAGTGTTGCCATGTTCTCCCGTCTGCATGCCCAAACCGTGCTCCATGGGATGCCCAGGCCCTCCCTACCATGCCAGGGAGGCTCACGGTGACACTGTGACCCTGCCATGGGCAATTTGGGCTGGCTGCCTGCTCAGCACAGCCCCCACATTGTGCACAGAGCCGGGGTGGCTGTGTGGCTGCCCTGTTGTGTGCTGGTGCTGGGAAACAGGGAGCTGCTAGCAAGGCTTTGCTGGGGGCTTTGCGAGGCCAGTGGAAACCTGCTGTGATCCTCAGGAGCAAGCCAGGAAGGAGTACAGATGTGAGCAAGAGCAAGTCTCTGGTGCTGGGATTCAGCTGGGCTTGGCTCAAGTGGCATGAAGAGCAGCCCTGGCACAAGCCCAGGTATCTGCATGAGTGGGCCAGAATGAGAAAGACAGATGGGCCGATGGTCTCAGCATGTGCTGTAAAGAGCCAGCTTACTCTGGTGAAAGCAGGAGGTGCAGGTCAGATCCAATGCAGGACCACCCCTTCCATTCCAGTGAGAATCCCTATGGAGACACGGTACTGGGATTTCTGCCTTAGGCAGAGACTTCTGTCAGTTTTTGCAGGACTTCGTAAGTTTCAACTATGCCTTACAGAACAGATGGGAGACAGTGCTATACACATTCAGGTTTGGTTTGGCTATTTTGGTGCTGGAGGAAATCTTTTCCTCCACTGGACCATGAACAGGCCTGCTCTGCTCCCATCTGAATAGCAAGTGTCTTTGAACAATCGGGCAGGAGAACCAGCTAAACTTTCTCTGAGATTCTGCTCCTTCAGTCCTGATCTTCCAAGTTTTATTTTCGAGCTGCTGGGATCAAACAGATATTTTTAAAAAGCCTAAGGAGAGTCTAGAGGTGAATCTGTTTCTAGTTTTAGCTGGAGGATGCTGCACACATGTCAGCTGGCATGCGGCCAATGCACAAGCACTGCCCAAAGCCAGCTGAAGCACTTCACCAGATAGAAATTCGTAGGCTTTCAGTTTTATGCCTTCAATCCACAAGCTGCCACTGATTTTTCAGGCAGTCCCTCTGCTTAATGCTAATTTTAGGATTTCATCAGTAGATTGTGAGAAAGGTTGGCCTTGCTTTTCCTCCGCAAGTTGAAATGTCTATACATTGCATCACCAGGGCCAAGAAACAAGTGCCAGCTGAACCTGGGTTTAGTCATGGTGCAGTCTGCAAGCAGTCTTTGTATGCAAATTTTCATGCCAGGCTGAAGCAGACATAATCTAGTACTATAGCAGTGACCATTCCTAAGGACAGACCTAAGGCAAAGCTGATCAGTGTTTGTCATCACACCAGCTCCTGCCAGAGAGGTGCTTGAGGACATGACATTAATAACCTGGTATGGACATGTTCAGACAAAGGTGGTGCCTGGTGATAAAATCTGAGTTGTTTCTAGTAGTTAAATACCTGGTTACAGGCTCAAAGCTAATTGTGACCTGGGGTGGGGAAGCCAGCTGCAGGAGGAAGGGACGTCTTGGTCCTTACACCTGTCACATTCAGATTGTGTAATAATAATTTTAAAATACCTAAAAGCCTTCCCATGGTGCAGGGGGTGCATGACCTTCCAGTAAAACTGCCTTGCTTATAGCTATTCAGTCTTTATTCCTGTTCATTTGAAAGTTGTATGCCTTTGGTGCTGCTGACAATGACTACTGGCCAGGGCCAAACACTTCCTCCAGCTTTATGTAGTGGCCCACTTTTGACCTGTAGTATTTGGTGGGCTTTTTTTTATCAGCAGAAACTGTCAATCACGTTAAACAATGTGGAAGACATATGTTACTGGTAGAGGATACTGGCAGAGATCAAGATTTGGGACTGGATTGGTTGTCATCCCTGACCTGAGCTGCATCAGGAAGGTTTGCTCACTCCTGGGCCCTGCCTGGTTACCATGTAGTAAGAGGTCAGCACTCTCAGCAGTTCACCTCTGCTTGTAGACATCAGCCCACACTTGGTCCCAAACTCCCTTGGAGTGCAGGGAGCTTGACTCCTCTTTGGTTTGATAGCCTATTTTCCTTTCAAAGGTGGCAGTGACCACAGTCGAAAGGCATTGGTTTCTAAAAGAAACCCTCTCCCTGAAAATAGTATCTTTAACTTTTTCAGAGAGTCTTAAAAATTCTACTAAAGTCACGGGAAGCAAAAGCAGTGGTGTTAGGAATGAATGAATGAATGAATGAGACATGCCTCATTTACCGCTGAAGTTCATCTGTACCCAGAACTGTGGTGCCTGGGACTCCCTGGCCAGCCCATCACAAGCCTTTGGGGTGAGTGGTGACTCATCCCCCTCATTCTGCTTTTTACACCTCCACACATCTGCCTGTGTTTTTAACGTGATGCTCCAGTGGGAATAACAGTTTGTTTACTCAGTGAAGGCAACATTACCAGTGCCTCAAAAAGCTCTGGCTGGTCCTGCTTCTTGTGAAGGGCATCAGTGTCTTCTTCAGCTCTGTGAAACTGTTTTGACATGCTGTCAGAAATATTATACAGAAATAAATTGAGTGGAGATTTTTCATTGATTGTGGTTTGACACTGGAGGAGCTGGGATTTGCATCCCTGTGCCTTGCAGGCCACTGAGTCTCTCTTCTGACTAGACTGTACTGCATCCTGCTACTCTGCAGCAGAGGAATCTGGGGTAGCATGTGACCACCTTCCCCAGGAAAACATTTGCAAGGAGAAGCTTTGTGTTTGCAGAACCCAGAGAGTTCTGAAAGAAGGACATTTCCTTTGTATTTTCTTGAGGGTGTGATGCTGACACAAAGCTCAGGGAGATACAAGACTCACCACAGAGCCTAGGGCTCACCTGCCAGCTTGGTCCTACAGGGAGCCTTGCAGGAGGGATGCAGGTAACTCCCAGCGTGTCAGTGGTCCCCTCAGGGACCGAGGTGAGTTGCTGCTGGGCTGTCCTGTCCTCCAGGAGGTGGAGGCATCTGTGCACAGGAGCTGCTTTCTTCACAGACTGCTGGCTCCAGCAGAGTTTCAGCTTCCCGTAGCAGAGACAAAGCGTCCTCTCAGGAGCAGTGCCTGGAGCAGCTTCCTGGCAGCCAGCCTGCAGAGTGGAAGGAGGGCTTGGCTTTCCACAACCATTTTTCTGAAGTGACCCACACACCCACTTGAGGCAATGCCTGAGTAGGTGCCTAATCTGAAGACTGCTAGTAAAACTACAGGCACACCAGTATTTTAAACTTTATTTTATTTATATTGGACCATTTCATAGTTGAGCATCTTTTACTTCAGTCAGTAGCTTCCTCTTTTTAAATCTTCTTGTTGCACAGTTATTAAGGGCAGACTTTTGTGACTCTTACAGTTTGACCTCTTCAAGTTGGCTGTTAAATATGTGTTAAAAAACCCCAGGTGTGTGTCTGCAGGTTTGTGTGTGGCAGGCAAGTGGGAGTGAGAGCTGGTAATAGAAGACAGCAGGAGCTCTGGATTTCCTGCTCCTTCGATCAGTTTCAGATACCTCTAAAGGTGCTCCACAGCCATGCAGTGCAATCTGCAGCTATGAGACTGCACTCTATCTTTGTAATTTCCATTTCTTTCTTTTTTTTTTTTTTTTTTTTTTTTTTTTTTTACACAATTTACTTTTTTTTTTTTTTTTGCTGACCTTAAGGACTAATCCCTTTTCTGTGCCTTGCTGTCAGTCAATTCCTGCAGCACAACTCCTGACTCCAGTCATGCCTGAAACACAGTTTAACCGGTGACATGAGGTCTTACTCTTCAGCCCAAATCTAACCGAGGGCAGCTTAATGTACATAGTCAGCTCCCAGAACTGTTTTGTATAGAATGTTTATGCATCTTCCCCCTTTCTAAGACACGTCCATAATTAAATCATCCCCAAACATGCTAAGAGTGCGCACACACACGTGTGTTCATCCTGTTACAAAAGGATCACTCATTACAGATTCCAGGATTCTGCATTTCTCAGGCACGAGGTAAGCAACATGCTGGGCACCAGCTGCGCACAGGCTGTCATCCCTCACATCACACATCACTTGCTACACACTGGTTGACCTCTGCCAAAACATTATCCCGGCAGTCACGCCACATTTGGCTGTGTAAGGGGTGCCAGTGCGCTCAGCCAAGCAGAACACTGTAGCATTGCATCTGGTAAGTGCAGGCTCGGAGAAGTGGCCAGGTCCTTGGCTGCCATGAACTGTTAGGGTTGTACTAATCTCAGAGGAGCTACCTGCATTTGCCATGCATAATCACCCTTTAGGAATCCGGGGCATTAATGAGACAGATGGTCTCAATCAACTTCTTATTGTATAGCTGTGCACATCACAAGTAAGACTTACTGAACTGTTATGGGCAAACGGCAGAGACCTCAAAGACTAAGTGTCAGTGGAAACTGAATGATTGCTGCCTACACAGCTGGTCCCTCCCAGCCAGGCTGGAGCAGATGGCAGGTGAGAAACTCTCTGTATGGTACCTGTTCAGTCACGGAAAAGAAGACCATTTCTCAGGACAGTTACAGCTTCCATAAAGAATAAATAAACCATCCACTGAGCTGAATAATAGCTCCAATAGCTATGAAACACCTTAAAGAATAAATATGCAGGTAAATTCTGTCACAAAGCCATCTGAATCAGGATTCTGAAACCCCTGTGAGAGCTGACCAATGTGTTTCTTCTGAAAACAGCATTCCTCACTGGTGTTATGATTTCATTACAGTTGGTATCATAACTGAAAAATGCATTTGTCTGTCTTTGTCAAGCACCAGTTTGGCATGGCAGGGGAAAAAAAACACCTGTTTTATAAGCTCAGTGAACACTTCACCTTACTGCAGCTCAATCTTTCTTTCTTCTTTCCCTTGTACTGTTGCTTCAGCCATTTTTGAGCTGGCTCTTCTACTTTATAAAGTGCCACAGTGCCCATGGGTGTCTCTCCACCTTTCAATTTTCTCTTGCTAGCATACAATGAACATCAGTTCAATGCCAGGGATCGGGCCCCATGAAGCTGTGTGATTTTTTTGGCCCTTCTCTGTGTCCCTTTTCAAATCCACAGCAAAGCCTTTCAGTAGAGTTAATGAATTATTCTGCAGAAGCCAGTCAGTTTCTGGAACGCTGGACTCAGACATCACTGAACTAATCCTCCTGTAGCCCTATCACTGAAAACACATCAGTGTTTCTCCCCTTCATCTTCCTTGCATTTCAGCTACTGGCAGAGGACCAGCTTCATTCTGGCTGAGCTGTGTTTCACAAATCACGTCAAACCACTCCTTGCAGAGATGATAATCATTCTAATCTTCTATCATTATCTCCCAAAGCATCAGGAATGTGCTAGATAAATATTTGCAGGAAAAAAGAGATCTCAACTCTCTGTAGCTGCACTGGGTTAAAATCTGACCTTCTGCTTTGAGCTCTTCTCCAGACTAAAGCTTGAATGTATGACAGATACAGATGATTTTCTTGGTGCAGGTGTAAATTGAGAGTAACGAGAGGGCAAAGGCATCCCAAGCCAGATTCTGCTCTGATGTATGCATGGGTTAGCTCGCATTCTGGTGTGAACAGACTGAAGTCAACACAACAGTGGTGGTATACCTTACTCCGAATGTCAGGACCTTCAGGGTAACAGTTACTGAACTGTGGCCATCAGAAATGTACTTATTCAAAAGGAAAAACACCTGAACCATTAAGTCACCAGATCTGGCCTTCTAGAGTGGGATTCAGTCTACCCCATACACACACACATGCTCTCTTTCATGACAGAGCACTAACTGCTGCTGCACTATTTGTTTTAGCCTGTCTGCTCCTCCACAGTCACCAGATCAACAACAAGATGTGCAAAAGACTTTTTCCCCACCTGTTCCTTCTGCACAGGGCAGTGCAGCCCTCTGAGAAATGGAGCAGCTTCATAGCCATGCAAGACCTATCATTCCTGTGAGGTGGACCAGCGTGGGCACCCAGAGCCTCTCTACACCACATTTCATATGAGGATGTAGGGCTGAGCTCTGAGGAGGAACCAGAGCCATCCGTACCATAACTCAGCACAGATCCCAAGGTTACTGGGAGGCCTTTAATGAGTCATGTTATGAAAGACCAAGACAGAGGAAGGCAGAGCAAATGTCCCTAAACAGGCTGAAGAGGTTGGGGCTGGTATTTCTCTACAGCAAGACTTTACTTTGTGGTGGTGATAAATATATTCACAAGCACGTCAGAAAACCAAGGCCAAGTAGGTGGTGCCAAGGCTCATTTCTCTGGCTCAGCTGTACTGATAGACACAGGGACTGGCTGGGAGCCTGGGCAGGGAGAGATGCTTCCACCCCTGGGCAGTGGAGAGGGGCTGGTGCCACAAGCTGTATGTTGTGCACACTCACAGGCAGCAAGGAAGACACCCTACTTGTCCAGGAGGCAGGTTACCAGCTGCTTGCACCATAACCCAAGGAGTCGATCTGCTGCTGCCAAAACACAGCCTACTCCTTAGAGCCAGCATCCCTCCTGTCCACGCAGCTCCTTCAGAGACCACCCCCCCAGCGCAGTTTGACTTCTGGTACGACCTAACAGTGGCTGGATGGAAAGATAAGATGTCAGTCAGACTCTCTGCTTGGAATGCTGTAGCTTTTTTGCCACTGGTATCTCACTCCAGAAGTTACATTTCCGCTCAAAATTAGTGCTGTGTGAGCACTTCCCTATTAGAAGCACTCAGAATGTCGAAGGAAGTTGGTCACTGCCTGCAGGAAGCGGTGGTGGACTATGCTTGCAAAATGAAGACAAAATGAGCCTCTGCCAGGCATGGACAACATACTGTGCATTCCTGTTCCCCTTGCTGACAGACGGTTTTGCTTTAGCAATAAGCAGCTGAAAGCGGAACAGGTTATTTGTTTTGCATTTTACTTTTTGTCAGTAATTTTCCAGGGGAATCTCTCTAGTTCTGCTACATGCATCTACAACGGGTCCGCAGAGAGGGCAGTGCCCTGCCTTCCTGCTTCAGGAGAGTAGCCTCATCACTCAGGTCTCTCTTTCATCTTCTGCTGGCCCTTGAGGCTTGACTGCATGAAAAAAATAAGACAGCATTGAATCCTATGGAATATGTTATTTGGGGTAATTGGGAAAAAGCAGTCGTATAACAAAATAAGAGTGTCTTTGCAATAGCTGCTCTCAAATGAGAGTCCCTTCCTCCCAGTAGGCAAGCTTTGAGCAGACTACCACTTCACGGTAATAGCAGTACTCAGGAAAGAAAGGAGGTTTTCATTTTTATACCATTCCTTTCTAGGTCAGCTATGGGTTGAGAAAGCATTGGCACCACTTGCAGACTGTCAGCCCTTGGTAAGCAGAGCTGCAGCATCCACCTCCAAACAGGCAGATCCTTTGAAGGGCCAGGCTCCAACCCTGGTGTGCTGCTCAGTCGCCATGCTTATCTCCATGTGGGACCTTTCTCTCCACACCACAGCATTGAAACTGGGGTTGAAGACAGTGACCCTCCCAGAGACTGCAGTGGCAACCTACCCACTAATGCACCTAAAGCCACTTAAAACCTTTTTCCTCGCTAAGTCCATGGAGCAGCCAAGTGAGCATGGTGGGGCAGAGGCTGCCTTTTTACACAGAATCAATTGAAAGCAATGGTGAACAGAGATGTTCAGCATTTTTTTTGCTAACTTCCATGAGGGAATGACTTGTCGTTTTTTGATATAAGGGGGTGGACAGCTTTTGCATAAGAAAAGAAGTCCTTGCTTCTACATTTTTTCCCTACACTACCTCTGCTCTTGCTTGCAGAGCTGCCCAATCACCCAGTCCTCACCTTTCCATCAGCTTCAGTCTCTTTATTTCAACAAATGATCCCACCTACTAAACTTCTTTTCCACACTAGGCATAAAGTACTGAAATCCCTGGTAGGTAAGGGACAAAAGGAGTAAAATTCATCACAAAATCAGAGCCTGCACATTCTGAATTTTTATTCTGAGATACTATTCACAGAAAAGAAACAAAATGGTCTGGTACAGTGGATGTGATTTTCCTGGCACATCTACGAAGAGGAAATCTTCAATGAAGTCCATATTGGTTCCCCTTTGTTCATTTAAGCTCATACAGATAATCCCTGTTTAAATATCTCTCTGAATTTGCAAACAAGTTCTAGTTTCAGCCTGGGAGGATGTGTCATGTACTTTGGAGGCTTTGTGTATATATGTCTAAATGGGTGTCCTGGGAGCTATGATTGGCCCTGACTGCCTTTGTCCCACAAAAAGGTAGCACTTTGGGGGACATATTTCTCTGCTTTTCTTGAAGTGCTGTGCATTAATGCCACTACTCAAGCTAAGAATAGATAGTTTTCATCTTGATGGCTGTTGAAACAGCATAGACCAGAACAGCAAATCTTAGTAATGTGCAGGCCAAATCCTGCTCTCGGCTGCACAGGCTTCTGTGCAACAATTTAGAAGTTAATGATGCACGAGGGACACTGTGGTGTAGATGAAGTACCATAACAAAGAAATACTGGTTGAAAAATCACTCTCTGAGCTCTCTCTGGTTCCCTTGTCTCAATGTAAGAGGCAATTTCAAAGAAGGTCTCATAGGGATGTGCTGTGAGCCTGTCTCTACTGGATATTTTTATTAGTGTCCAGTGGGAGAATATATTTATATAATTTTGCTATGACTTTCTTGCCAAAAAGAACTGAAAGCAGGAGGCTTTGTCACCTGCAGTGACCACCTTCAACACCTTCCACAGCCCAGGGATGGACAAGTCAGCACCGTTTAGCTGATTCCTCCTTGCTGTCTTACTGCTAGGTTTGGAGCTGCTTCTGCCTTCATTTGGCAGAAAAGAGGTCCTTATTCTTAAATTCTTATCTGAGGGAATACACTTTCACCATACAAATGTCAGTAGGCAGCCAGAATAAGGCCTGGTGGGACAGGAGTTTTATTCTGTGCAAACTGTGGGACAATTGCACAAACTTGCTGGATTTCTCCGTGTGAAAGAAGAGGTCATAAGAGGGAATTTCAGCCATCCCAGGTCCTAGGTGGACTGTATAGAAAGAAAGGGGAATTTCACAGTGCTATTGCCATATGCTAAGAAGACACAAAAGAGCACTGACCAAGCTTTGAGAAAATAATTTAAGAGGATTGGATTTTGAAGAATTCTTGTACCTTTTGAACAACTCTCTCCCTGAAAAAAAAAACCCCAAGATTATTTAAGGAAGTTGTCATGTAACACAGAGGCTATATATTGTAAAGACTATATAATCCAGACATTCAATTATTAAAAAATGAAAACAGTATCTGAAGGACAGGTAAGGAAGAGTTTGCTTTTCTGAGCTGCCAGTGGGTTTCTTGTCCTTCTGCTTCTCCCACACACAGGACCCCCTCCCATGCCCCTATATCCCTTCCTTGCTTCATTTGCTGTATTGAGAAGAAGGTAAAAACAGTGTGGTGAAAGAGACAGCAAAAAAAAAACAACTATAAGAAGAGGGGGAAAAAAGTGTGGCAGCATTGCAGTAAATAAGAAAACATCAGTTAGACATTACTCATGCAGTTTTTATTTGAACATTTCCTAACAGATCATGATAAGTGCAGCCCAGCTCTGCCCCATTTACATATCCCTCTTTGCCAATAGGAACAAAGGTAGTTGCTGTAACACTCAGGAGAGGAAACAGGAGGAAAAGAGATAGATTTAATGGTACATTTTTTTGTCATTTTTTACTATTTTTGGTTTTACTCTCTGAGGGAGGCAGTGGATGAAAGGCTTTAAAACAGCTGCCTGGCACTGGTGTATAAATGCTGGGGAAATTCATCCCTTGTGTGTGCAGAGGAGTGGCAAGGGCCTGTGCAGAGTACTCACTGTGCTGCTCCTTTGCTTCTCTGCAGACTAAGCCCTAGGAGCCCCTTCCTCTACATTCTGCACCACACCCACCGCTTCCCTGTGTCCCTGCAAATGCCAAGGGCTAACTGTGTTACTCTCTTTTCTTTGGAAAATTTAGATGTTTTAAACTTTGCCTTTCATAAACAGGTTGTTGGAAAAGTTGCTAGGCCTCTGAGATGCAGTTAATCTTTGGACAAATAGACTTTAAATGGTGGCTGTTGTCTAGCAACTATACTATAAACAGCTCCCCATTTGCCTCCTGTGGGTAATCACTGATTTCTTGGGGATTAAAGCTTAAGTAACACTCCAATCTAGGTGCGTGCATCAGACCACGGCGTATTACAGCAGATTACGCCTCCTAGCATACAGCTTGCTTAACCATTTAGAATCACAACGCAAAACCGACAGCTGCAGTGATAAGAAAATGAGCACTAGCCCGTCAAATAATTAATATTTTGAGTTACGATGTAGAACATTCTACTGGCAGGCCCAAAACAATTACTGTCACACAGAAGGGTGGGGTGGCAGATAAGCACCACATTAGAATATCTCATCTAGGCTGAGCCTGATGTATTTCAGCTATATCTTGGTAGCTCTCTTGATGCAGAGAGCAGCCTCTGTGTGATCTCTTGCATTTGCTGCCTCATGCCACAGGTACAGAGTTTTCCCTTCCAGCAGGACAGTGCCACAGTGAGGTTCTACAACTCACTGGTGGGCACAGAGGCTCAGGACTGATTGAACTGACTCTCTACGTGTTGTGAATACAATTTACTAGATGCATCTGCTTCCATGGATCACCGTCTGCTTAAGAGACCGAAAGGTGCTATTGCTAAATCCCTGCATTTAGCACCTTACTCCGTGAAGCTCCCCTGGTTGCTGATGGTCTCAGTGTAATGGTAGGTAAGGGATGAGTAGGGTGGCCTGGGCCTGATCTTAAGGAAAGAGTGGTTGTTTGGATGTATTTAAATGAAATAAAAGTTTAAATCAATGAATAAAAAATACAGGCTCTAGATTTAGAATAAATCTCAGCATTTGTGGGATTAGAGTTTCAAATGTTGACCTCCCACTCTGAAAGAAATACAGGTCTGTAGGTGGGTAATGCTACATCTCTTTTGGAAAACAGGTGTTTAACTGAAGGAATTATGTTCAAGACATTTAAGCTTTACCTTAAGAATTCACATTTTAAAGAGACCGAGTTTGATAAGATCTGGAAAAACAAACTCCTGTTGGGGTTCCCCAATTCCCCACCATCTCCTCGCAATTCCACTTTAATGGCTTGTTCACGACCCACAACCAAAGTCTTCCCTCGCCCCTGCAACACTCAGGCTCTTCAGGCTTTAGATAAAAAGTCAGGAGGCAGCAGAGGCAACACACGCACTCAGCCTGTCCCCAACACTGTGTGCAGGAATGGGTGAGTTGTTGTAACTGCCCTCCACTTTTCCCAGCCCAGCCAAGCCAGAGTGTCTCTCGCAGCTTCTGTAGCAGCAGGCCCCTCTGCCTGCAGTGGACAAAGCACACAGCAAACAGGGAACAGCCTTCCCAAAGGGAAAATCCTCCCCAAAGGGAAAATCCTCCCCAGGCTCGAACCAGTGTGGGTGTTGCAGTATGCCAGCTTTTGTTTCCAGCTGTGCCAAAAGGGTATTTGAGGCTTAGGGCCAGTGTTAGAGTGCTCAGCAGGTTAGTGGAGCAGTGCAAGGGGCATCCCAAATGCTGAGTTGAAACTTACTTAGGCAGAAGTGTTTTCCACGTGCTGTGTGGGTGACCCAGGAAAGAATTTGTGAATACAAGTCATATCCCAGGAAATCTGGTCTTAATTCAAATGCCCACAGGGTGCCCCCCTCTGAAATACCACCATTTCAGAAACCTTCATTCTTCAGCCATTGTTGGCAATGAGAAAGGGTTTGTCCTACTTCCCTAATTGTGGAATGTAGGCTTTAAGGTTTTAGGGTGTAGTAATGGGGAGATTTTGTACCCTGCATCTTTTCCTTAGTGTTTAAAAGAAGCATCTGTTAGACCCAAGGAGGATACAGGCACACTCCAGAGCTCTGTCGGTCTCAGAGTGGGAAGAGCTGGCTTTCTTTGGGAGCCACTACACAAACAGTGGGATCCCACTGGGACTTGTTTGAGTTTTCAGTTTTTGCCTCCAGAGGATCTCACTGCAGTTGTGTCCTCCAGTCTCAAATCCCTAAAGCAGTTTCTTAGGTATCCTCATCTTTTTTCTTTCTACTGTTGTCTCTCCAAGGGGTTGTATGTGTTCCAGTTGGTGTTCCTTGCCCAACGCATCCCATGAAGTTTCAGTGATATAATGAGGTTCTGCACTGTATGGAGCAATAATTAGATTCCCTATATGCTCTGTATTTGTATTCAGAGAAACAACATCATTATCATTACACCCCTCCCTCTTTTTTTTTTTTTTTTTAAATGCCTTTCCAAATCATCTGAATTCCCACCCACCCCTCCTGCCCTCCCTGACAGTGATTTTGGTAGACTCTGGAACAAACTCAGAGTATGGACGCAAGTCTCAGTCCAGTTGATTTTAATGGCAAAGCTGCTGCTGTACTGAATTTTGAACAGTAAAAAAATCAGTCTTGAATGAAAGAGAACAAACAACTCAAAGCCTCCTGGGACTAATGTAAATCTGTCCATTGCTGTCAGTTAAGTTTGCATCAGTGTAAGATCAAATAATACATAGTCTGGTAAGGCAGAAACAAAACCCCTTCAAATACAGCGTGAAAGTAGTTACATCTCTAGTACAAGAACAATTTCCACCATATAGTCATATAGTGAAAATTAAAGTTTAGAAAATTATTACCCCTGTAATGGTGATATCATGGACTGTGTCAGTTTTGGTGATGTGGATGTGGTCATTTTAAAAGGCAATAACCTTGACAATGTCTTTGGAGATTATTGTTTGTTAACAGTGTACATTAGGAATCAAGCAATCACAGAGAGTGCAATTAAGTGCATAATCACAGATATTTTTGACATCTGTCTACTTATAGGTTCCATGTCTTTTTTTTTTTTACATCTCCCCTTCTCATCTCTTTGATTAATTTATCATGACCATCTGTGTTGTATTTTTTGCTGCTCAGCTTGCCTCACTACATCTGTTTTTTGGCTGAGTATTTCATGACACTTCATCATTTTCACTCATGGTGCTAAAAGTACAAAACTTACATTTGCCCAGTTAAATTGCTCAGTTAAGATAATCAACAATTAAACAGACCACCACACTTGTGTTAAAAGAGTCTTTAAAAGGTGAACAGAAAGGCAAGATGGAAGCAACAGCAGTTTAAAAATTGTATATCAGGTTTTCTGGTGCTGCACAGAGGCAAAACCATCAGTGGTTCTGCCAGCTACTACAGCACTTGCTCTGAATCCCCAGCTTATAGGGTGTTTCAGAGAGAAGGGGATGTATCATGGCTGGAATGGTATTTGGTTATTGTGCTCTGGATAGTCTCCACAAGCACAAGTAGTTTTGAGGTCCGTAGCTAACTACACTCACTGCACTGGGGTTACGTATGCTCTGAAGTACACAAGGAGCAGGGTAGATCTGCCCTCCCTTGGCTAATTACAGTCTGTCAGAAGGAAAAAGGAGGTAAAGCTGACTGCACCGAGTGGGCAGTGCAAGCAGCAGAGAAGAAACATTTGTAGGTTTTTATTTCCTAGTGCCACTGAGGTTAGAGGCATAGTGCTGCTAGCAGGTAACTCAGTCTATCTCCCTACTGTGTAGCAAATTTTCTATTGCTTTCCTAGAGTCCTCTGAAATATTTAGCCTGGGGGCTCATCCACAATAAATATTGGCCATAGTACAAATCTTTTCTCTGGAGTCACTGCTTATACCTAATTTTCTTTCCTTAACTTTCTTCTCTTACTCTAATTAATACAAATTTTAAGCAATCTTTTTCAACTCCTGGCATTGTAGTATCATGTGATTCTGTTTTCTATGGCTTCAGAATATCTCAGTTTTAGTAAACCATAGCAACTTTCATCTTCTCCTGAAAGAGGGAAGGAGAGGAAAAACCAGCATCAGAGCCTATTCAGATACAGTAACAGGCCTGTTGCTCAGGAGCTTGTATAAGGTGACAGCAAAGGTTGTTCACTTTAGTCAGATCTATCTTTGCAATAAAACTACAGTAAGTTTATCCAAGAGTCCTTGACAAAGTACAACCCACTCTGAATAGTTCTATCTAACTGTTCCCAAAAAAGACCTGTATACAGTGTCCATTATTCAGCTGTGCTCTGGAACACAATATCCAAGTATCTATCCTTTACTGGTCCAAGAAACTATTCTTGGAGTTGATTTTTTTAATCTTCAGGGCTGGTGGCCCCTGACAGCACACCTCTAGGGGGAGGTCACACCCCTCAGCAGCTGAGATATCAAATCCAAGCATTTAAGCCTTTCTGGGCACAGCCAATGACCCAGCCATTGCATGTGGAGGGAGAAATGGGACAGCTCCACAGTGAGGGGAGAGAGAAAGAGAGATGTGCTAGAAAAGACAAGGCAACTTTGCCAGTTATTCTTAAATGAGCCTCAGCCTCGCAAAGGCTGGGGACTGCTGCTAGAGACTGAATGAACTTTCTCTTTTATCCTCATAGTGCACTTCTGTGTGGGTGGGCTGACTGGATTTGAAGTAAACAGCAGGAAGAAGATCTTCCCAGTGAATGAAAAGCTGCTTTGCTAAGGGAAATTGAGCACTACAAAACCCATGGCAAATAGCTGTGGAAGTGGCGCTTTTCTAAGCAAGGTTTTAAGACTATGAAAATGCAGTTTTCCCTGTGAGCCCTATTATATTGTCACACTTCACCAACTAAACCAAAAAACAGCAGGCCAGATATAACCCTACCATATTATATTTGCCTTTTGTCTCTGATTCAGTGAGATTATTTGCTTGTGGTGGGACCCGTGCAGAAGATAACAGCAGCATGACTGCTACTGGTTGAAGAAGTCCACCTTTAGCACCAGTGTCCATGGCTTGGACACCAAAACATGAAGGCTCTGCAGCTAACATCTGCAATGTTAGGGGTGTGCTCAGGTGAGCCAGGGCAGCATCTGACACGTCCTGAAAAACAGCAGTCCCAAATGGACAACACTAGAAATTACAATACGGTGAAACTTGATTGTCATGGAATATCCTGGAAAACATACCACTGAATAAATCTTTCCTCCACCTATGTTACCAGAGCACTGCTACCAAGCAACTGATGATTTGAGTGTTGACTGATCTGATAAGTCATATCAGTATAACAAGTATAAAAATCCTTGGTTTCAACTGCAAAATAAGGTATAGGAGAGATGAATGATTTTTCCATTGTGAGGCTTATATACCTGCAAAAAAATGCTCCTGAAGATATTTCCCAGTCATCGGTGTCTCTGGTTCATGGCAGGAATTTCCAGGAGTTCACTGCATTGAAAATATAACCCGGAAAATATATTTGAAAACTAAGCATTTTCAAGGGGGATTTTGTTCTGCATGAGTCAGAGGTGATGACTTTTGAAATGAGTTTTAGTGAATGAAAATATAAAGGTCTTTATCCATGTAAAATGACTTTAAACTAAAACTCAACAAATCCCACTTGGAGCAGAGCATACCCAGAATGTTAGAAACCTCTGCAAACTGGGTAGTGTGCTGGGCTGGTGTTGAAGCTCAGGACAGACATGTAATCCTCCACAGAATATTAGAGCAGAAAATGCTTTTAATCTCTTTGTTAGTCCAGTTGTGGGGTTTGATCTAATAATAAACTAAACTTTAAAAAACCCTACCCTCATACATTTTGACTGCACTGGGCATTTTTTAACCTGTAATTTTTTAGCTGGCCTGTTTTGATTTATGTGTGTTCTGTACAGACATACATGGTCTGAAACACCATGGCTGTGGCTGTGTGAGTACTGCATAAATACCAAGATGTCAGAATTTGGGCCATAATTCTTGAAAGCTTTTCAGTGGGGACATGACTGACTTTACGCACACGCTTACGTTGCACGTGTCCTTGAGTGGTGCCACCAGTCAGTGTGCTCTCTTTACCCAAGGCTGTAGCTCAGCAACCCTCTGGCTCTCCTTGAATTTAGTGGGGGTTTGGCCAGTGACACTGGGGATGGTTCTGTGCATTTCTGTACTGCAGTAAGAGGCTGGATGAGGAGCCCTGGGCTCACGGAGGTCACTGTGGCCATGTGTGGCTCAGCCCATCTAGTCCAGCCCCCCTGGAATGAGCAGGGACATTGTCAGGTAGGTCAGGCTGCTCAGAGAGAGCACTGTCCAACCCGACCTTGAATGTTTCCAGAGATGGGGCATCCACCACCTCACTGAGCAATCTGTGCCAGCGTTTCACCTTTCTCGTTGTAAAAAACTTCTTCCTCTTCACTCCCCCATTTCCTTCCAGATCGCGTGCCGACCCCTCATCCTTCTTCACCCTCCAAACCCAGTGAAACCCGTGTGGCTTCTGTGGCTGAAGCCCCTTGGGCAGCTTTGTCTGTTACCGAAGGACCCGGAGAGAAATCAATTAAACAGCCCCAGTTACTGCGTGCCTTATTTATCGGTGCCAATTCGATCCACAGAGGTGAGTCCCTGCGCGGCTGTCACCGCCGTCTCGGGGCCGTGGCCGTGGCCGGGCGGCCGCGCCGTCGGAGCGCACCGCCCCTGGACCAGATGGATGTAGAGTAGTCGCTATGGGAACAGCGCTGCGGGCGGGCAGCGGGGGGAGAACCTGGGGACGGCTCCGCTCGGCTGGGGAAAGCGGCGGCGTCGAGGCGGCGCTGCCCCGGCCGCTCCCCTGAGCGCCGGCGGCGGGACGGCAGCGGGAGACCGCGGTAAGGAGGAGGAGGAGGAG
>VWZF01006901.1:1156236-1179201 GCA_013396755.1 Sclerurus mexicanus
TGAGCGGGGGGGGGGGGGGAAGAACAATAGCAGGTGGGAGACAGGAGTAAGAATATAGGAAATCAACAGCTCTGCAGACCCTAAGGTCAATGCAGAAGGAGGGGAGGAGGTGTTCCAGACACTGGAGCAGAGATTCCCCTTTAGCCCATGGGGAAGACCATGGTGAGGCAGTGTGCCTGTGCAGCCTGTGGAGGTCTGTGGTGGAGCCTGCAGCCTGTGGGGGACCCCACATCAGAGTGGGTGGATGCCTGAAGGAGGCTGTGACCCTGTGAGAAGCTTGCACTGAAGCAGGTTTGATGGTAGGACTTGTGACCATGGAGGGGGAGTCATGCCAGAGCAGTCTGTTCCTGAAGGACTGCACCCCATGGAAGGGACATGTGCTGGAGCAGTTTATGAAGGACTGTAGCCTGTGGGAAGGACTCACATTGGAGCTTATGGAGGATTGTCTCCCATGGGAGGAACCCCATGCTGGAGCAAGGGAAGAGTGTGGGTTGTCCTCCCCCTGAGGAGCAAAGAGCTGCAGAAACAACCTCCATTTCCCATCCCCCTATGCTGCTGGGTGGGAGGAGGTAGAGAATTCAGGAGTAAAGTAGAGCCCAGAAAGAAGAAAGGGGTGGGAGGAAGGTATTTTAAGATTTGGTTTTATTTCTCATTATCTTACTGTGATTTGATTAGTAATAAACTAATTTACCCAAGTTGAGTCTGTTTTGCTCATGACAGTAATTGCTGAGTGATCTCTCCCTGTCCTTATCTCGACTTACAAGCCTTTCAATATATTTTCTCTCCCCTGTCCAGCTCAGGAGGTGAATGATAGAGCAACTTTGGTGGGCTCTTGGTGGACACTAGGGTCAACCCACCACACCAGGTCAGCTATCCTGCCTCCTCCCTAAGGACCTCTTGGCTAGAATGTAGCTTCCACCAATAGTTTGACTCCATGCATTGAGTTTTTACATGCAGGGTTGCTGCAAGGTTGTGCCCTTCCATGAGGGTTCAGACGGGCAAGCACTAGCTCCAGCTCTTCTGTGTAGGCAGGAGGTTTTCCCAGCCTAGCCTGGAGGGAGCAAAGTATCCTTGTAACCTGACTTAAGATTCAAGCACTGTGACTCATTTTAATTACATGGTGAATGGAAGTTAAGGGGACGGTGCGTCTTCATCCGTTGTCTCACTCTTGGCACAAGTTGGCTGCTGTGGGCAAGATTTCTCAAGGTGCCTAGCACCAATTAGTTCCAAGTGGCTAATCCAGTGCCAATTTCAGGTGAACAGGCTGGAGGGGTGTGTGGGGCAGAATGTTCTCAGCTGAGGTTGTTGATGATGACACTGTTCTTTTTCTCTCTCCCCCTACCGTGAATCCACTCCCAGCAAAGACACACAGAGCACTATGTCATTGGCATCGTGGTTCAAGTGGAATGAGTCCCCAAACCGCATTTCCCAGAGGAACCCCACAGAAATGGTGGTTGAAACGCTAATGATGGAGCTGAGCTGGCAGATCAAGCAGGCAGAGAAGCAGCAGCGAGAGCGGGAGAATGAATATCGCAAGATCAAGACTGGGGTGGACTACGGCTGGCTGGTCAGCTATCCAAAGCACAGCTATGATATCAGCCCAGGAGAACGGCTGCAGCTGGAGGATATGTGTACCAAAATACATCCTTCCTACTGTGGGCCTGTCATAGTCAGGTACAGTAAAAGATATGATGATATAGATCTTTCCTTTCCCTGTTTACTCTTTATGAGATGCAAAGAGGGAGTGAGAGTTGCTAGGATCAACAGAACCAAAACTTGGCATCCTGTGTCCTGTAGGGACAGTGTTTTTGTGAAAGAAGGGAAATCTAATGTTCTAGGTCAGTTTAACATGACATCCTTTCCTCCAAGAAGTTGCTAAATGCCGCCTTCCTCAGTCTCAGAGTGCTTCTGAGTAGCCAGAGCCTGCTCCTGAGCTTAATGCTCCTGAGTAGCCAGAGCAGCTTTATCTTGCCTGATGAACAGTTACCATTTCAGTATTGTGATGGCTTTTGCTTCAGACTTTAGAATCTTAGAGAAATTGAGGTTGAAAGGGACCTCTGGAGGTATGTACTCTGGCCTCGTACTTGGAGTAGGGCCAACTTCAAATTTAGATCAGGTTGCTCAGGGCCTTGTCCTGTCCACTGATGAATTTCTCCAAGGGTGGAGATTCCACAGCCTCTGAATAACCTCCCTTGCATAACCTCCCTTGAACAGCCTCCCTTGGCTCTTATTGGAGCCTTCATTCCTTGATTTAAGCTGTCCAGCAGGTCTATTGAGGCACTTGTCCTCCATGTCCAAACTAGCCAAAAGGTGCTATTACTTTTTTTCAGCCTGTAAGCCAGGTATTCCTAGAGAAAGGAGAGACTGTGTGTCTCCCTCCCCTGCCCTCCCTCCATACGCTTGACATGGAGTGGGATGCAGCTGGGGTAAGCAGTTGGATTGAACAGCTAAGCGGTGCTTTTGACTTCTGCAGTGTAGATGTACACACAGTCTCTTGGACTTGCTGTTGAGCTTTTCAAGTGCTAGACATGGGATTGCTGCTTGCCAGCTGAGTGACCTTCTGTGGAAATGCCTTTAGAAATCGACCTAAGTCTGCCTTAGCATCCAAACTGGAAGGCAGGGCTGTGGCTCTTTCGAGGCGACTGTTCTAAGTTAGCCTCATCCTTAGCACAGCTCAAGTGAGGAATAGTCACCCTGAAGTCCACCTTAGCCAGAGCAAAGTTGTGAAATGGGCCTTTATAATCAACTTACGCTGTTCCAACATGTTCTTCAGTTGGGATTAGAAGACAGTCCTTGCAGGCCATATGCAAGAGGGTTCTCAACTCTCTGCAGTCCCTCACTGCATATGCTGGCACCTGTTTTCATTGAACAAATGGATCTATTGCTCCTGAACTACGACTGTAAAAGTACTGGAGACAGCTGGTCCTCTGTCTTACAGTGGGAGTGGCCAGGAAAGGATGCCAAAGCTACCTCTCTAGCCCTCATCTTCCCTGGAGTTGAATCTTGGAAGCAAGTTGGCACAGGCATTTGGCTCTCTGAAAGGGTGCTATGGTGTCAGAATCAGAGATTTGGGATCACTCAGTGGCCAGGTTCTCTCCAGTGAAAGTTTGCTGGGCAGCACCTGCCTTGTATTTGTATAACTTCAAGCTACGTTGTAAACAAGCCACTTCAAACCCCTTGGGGTTCAGAGTTATTTTCACCATCCCCAGGGTCACTGAGCAGGGCCTGTGTGGCAAACTAGTTATTTCCATGAGAGCAACCTTCAGCTGCTGCAACTGGGAAGCCCCAAGGTTCATCATCTCCTTCAGAAAAGTATTAAGCTGAGCCACATACTTGCTGCTGCTCTGCTATTTTTTAATTTATTTTTTTTTTTTAAACTGAAACAGATCATGCAAGATGTGTGATTTCAATGCAGCTTGTAGTGGTTGTTCAGGATTTGGTATATGGCTGGCAGTAGGTAAATGTATTCAGCAACGTTGATGGGCTCTATGTGGGCATGATTGAAAAAAGCTAAAGCCATCCTCTTAAAACTCTTACAAATTTCTCTCGTAGGCTATCATAAATTGTATTACAGTATGATTCAAGAAGTGGCATGGTTTTGTTCCACGCTACAGAGTTTGCATGGTTAGCAAAGCCACAAAAATAAAAAAATGAGGCTTGCATTACCTTAGTTGGTTCAATTTTGTGATTGAGAAGGCAATATAATAGTCACAAAAATGGTGGAACTGGGTTGGGTCAAAGGTCTGACTGGTCTGATGAGCAGCCTGTATGTGAGAGAGTGTCCAAGAGCACCAATGTAAGGAAAAGAGCAAAGAATAAGGCAAGCAAATCCAACAGTATGGACAATAACAATACCTTATATGTAGGGGAGAGTTTTGGAGCCAGAAGTGGACCTTCTGTCCATAACTGGCTGATGTGGCTTTTTCTTTCAGTAGTTTATTTAGGTTGCGAGGGCTTTTCACTTTTTGAACACATGTAAACTTTCAGCATTTGTGGCACTCCGTGGCAGAGTTCTGAACTACAACTCTGCTGTAAAAAGCTGTTTTGCTTGTCTTTCATATGTCCTAGTTTTATTCAATAATACTTTCATTTTATGTTGGAAATGTAAACAGTTGACCCCTCTTCTTTTCTAAATGAGAGCTCTGTGATTCCATGAAATCTTCATTGCTGACATGGAAACAAAGAAAAAGAATGGGGCTTGCCATGTTAGGAGCTGAAAGTGTACAGGAGGAAGAAGAAGCATGCAATTTAATTGAAAAACAGTGAAAACTGGACAGATTATCTTCTCAGAAAGTGACATATGATGGAGATTTTAGTAACTTCCCCAAAATTTCACAAGATGAGTATAATAGGAATTCAACTGAAACCTTCACATTTCCAGGGAAGTACTTGAATAACAAGATCATTACACTGCTGATGTTTCTTCTTGAATACTCTCTGACTTCCTAACATGTAGCAACTTCTAGAAAAATGGAAATGCAGAGCATGTACCCTGCTGAAGTCCTTGGTTCTGACTGAAATAGTAAGCTTGATCCTTTTCCTTCCATTTTAGACATTTGAAGACCTGAAGTCCTTTTTGATGTACTTAACAAGCACGTAATACTTAAATAGCAGAAGCAGAAGGCATCTTGCAAGACTGCAGTTTGTTTTGTTTCTGTCATGCAAGGTCTTTTTTGTGATACTCTGAGCTCAGAGTCAAAGCTGGAACAAAACATTTTTATACAAGTTGTCAGAGACATCACTTCATTCTTCAAAGGTCTAAATGATCACCCAAATTGTCCTTTTCTATGGCTACAGCCTCATTTACTGAGAGGCAAAGTTTCTATGAATTTGTTTCTTTAGACGTGGAGGAGGCTGGAAAGGAGCACTTAACAAATTAGAGGGGCTTTCTTCACATCCAGTTTGTCTATTTTGCATTTCAGGTCAATAGAAACTTCTCTTTGAGTCTGCTGGAATTCTGGAAGGGTTCAAATACACTGCAAATACCATTAGATATCTGGACACTGTCATTCACCTCATGCAAATAAAGCTATTGCATTCAGGAGTAGCTTAGCTTTAGGTTACTGGATTGGAGGTCACTGACTATTCAAAATTAAATCTTGGAGCCATTTGAAGGAAATGGCAGTGATTCTGGTGAGGCCTTTGGTACCAAAGTGCCATGGTTAAACTGAACAAGTAAACTAGTAGGTTGCCAATAAAAAATGCTAGGTTTTTGCACCCTTTACTCAGAGTTTTAGCCCAAATCAGAGCTAGTCAAGGTCTCTTAATTTCTTGCAGTTTCAGCAAAAGTGAAACAGTGGGTTTCTGTCCTTCTCTGCCCAGAGGGAAATAAAAACCCCCCACCAATATGGAAATGTAAACCTGCATTTTGGTGATCCAGTTTTTTATTAATACTGACTAAGAATTATAATTTGCTAAGGTTTGTTTATAGCTGAAGTGGCTTTCCTGGTATGCTTGAAGACAAATGACTAAAATCAGAAATGAATTTATTCACAATTATGACCTTAAGTTTGAGGTGATCTGACATGAATGTTGCAATTGGTGTGAAAGCCATAATTCTCTGGGATTCAAGGAACCTTTTCCAGCACAGCTGTTCACAGCGTTACACTATAACCAGAATTCCTGTTCGAAATATAGATTCAGGAGTCAGCAGCTAATTATGAGCACTAAGCACCCCGCATTTTCTTTGAATTACTAAATCCACTTAGAGCTCCCAGGTCAGACAGGCACTCAGCAATACGCTGAACTATAAGCATATTGTTTAAGTTCAAGGAGTTCCATTGGATTTAACAGGTCTTTAAAGTTCAGGCTGTACTTAGGGAACCCTCTGTACTGGAGACCTAGAGAATAACATAGGCAGGTGACAGTGCTTTAAAAAAGTAGTGCCAGTCTGAGCCAAGCGCAGACAGATTCTTAAAATCTTAAAGGAAACAGAAGTGTCACAATTTAAAAAACAAATCTGTTTGAATTGTGATTAAAACACTGCCTGGACTTGGGAATAGGCTCATCCCTACGTATGCCTAAACATCTGCCCAAAACAAGGCTTCTGTGCTGGTTCAAGGTGAGTTTTGTTGACAGTCATGTCTGTGTGACTTGCATAACACAGGCTCCCAGCAATATTGTAGCTTGTGTCACAAGGAAGATAGATAGGTATGCTTTTATGATGAGTAAGGAAACCCTGTTGAGGCATTTCTAGATATGGTTGTGCAGTTGCCTAGGTTGAAACTATTCCATGCAAAAGCGTAAGGGTGTTAACCTGTGCTAGAAGATAGGTGAGCCTTGTGCAATTTTGTATGCTAAGTTTCACTAAGCAGCTTTGCGTGGAGTTTGTTTCCCAAGGTAAAAGTCCATATTCCTTGATTCCAGTGGTTTTGCTGTTTTTATACATTAGGTGTTCTGTGCAGAGAGCAGACTGATGGATCATCCAGCACATTAACTGGCTTTCACTGATAACTGGGTAAGATGGCTTCAGTTATGCACAGGTGCCTGCAGCAAACATCATCTGTTTTCTGATACACAGACTGGCTTAGCTAGATCTCAGCCGGGAGAGCCTGTCCATTTTTTCTGTTGAGAAATATCTGTGGTGCTCACACCTTTCGGACTTCCTACATGGACAGTCCCTTAAGCAAATGTGCTGGTACTGAAGTTAGGTGGGCGTTAATAGAGGGGTAAAAGTTAGTTCAGCCTACTAGTGGACCAAAAATACTCCCCTTTCTCTCAGAATGTGAGTGGCTTTTCATCGGGTGACTAGCAGACAATCTTTTTGATTGCTTTCTCTTTATTTCTTAGACCTGCTCAAATCCATATGAAGTAGTTTTGATGCTGGTCTTGAAAAGCCAGAGGTAAACCTTAACAGCAGAGTTCAGAAGACAATTCTTGCTGTCCTAGGGAACAAGAGTGCAAACAGGCAGATAGCTGTGAAGGTGGTAAATTACCCTGATTGCAGAAAACTATTTCAGCTAGGTTGGTTTAGGAGTGATATTAGAAACCCAGGGCATTAGCATTAGAGCTCTGTGATCAGGGGGTAAATTTGCTGTCAAACCACTCACCTTCCCTCTTGTTCCTAGAGCTAGTCACTGGTCCAGTAATAGCCTGACACATGCTACTACCTGCTCTGGAGCCAAAATCCAGCAGTATGACACACAGCCTCTAAAACTAGAGGCAGTGATGAGGCCTTTTGGGTGCACAATTGTCAATAGAAAAGAGGAGGATGTACTGATATATATACAGTATGACAGCACTTCTCTTTAAAATACAGATGGAGATAAAATGATGGAATGACTCATCTAGTTCACCTCTGCCATAAAAATCCTTTGAAGATCTTTCCCTCGTATCATAATAATAATGTTGTGAAGACTTAGGTTTCTATGCACTTATCTTTCGATAAAGGGAAAAATATATTTATTGTGAAAACTGTATTTTAGGCTGTTTGATAACTGAAGTGCCTCCTCCGAAGGCAGAGAGGATGTTTGCAATGTGCAGCAAATCCCTGTTACTGCTATTGTGTGCTTATCCTCAGCAAGACCTAGTGTCTTGCTCTTACAGGCTCTGTTTGGCATGGCTGTGTAAGTACTTATGTACCACTATGAACTACAGTGCCTCAGAGGCTTTTTGCACTCAAATGTTCAAAGTTTAGTTGTTCTTGGTGAGGGGTGGAAGATTAAGAATTCATGCAAAGCAAATGAAACAGTTAAGGAGCATTTTGGTGACTTTGGTAGGTTTTGTGTCAAACTGTTCTAGCTTTATGCTGAAAGGGGCTGGTGACTTCTGTTGACACTAAGTTCCCTGAGCAAGCAATACTGACTGGTGTCTCCACAGCTGGATATGTAGCTGCCTGTACTTACTAGGAGAGAAAGACACTGAAATATCTGGGGTACAGCATGATGTCAAGATACATGTCCAATACAAGGCCTCTGCAGTAAGAGTCAAAATACGTAAATGTACAAAAAGTCTTTTTGATTTCTTTCTGGCTTTCTTTCTGTCTTTATTGTCTTGGGTACCCTTTGGCACACCAACAAGCAGTGCAATTCTATATGTGCTAAACTCCCTGTTACATTCCTAGGGCTTACCAAAAAAATGAGAGGCACTATCTTATTCTCTCCACTTCTGCTGTATTAGGCTTATTTAAACACAGTCCTACTGTCAGAAACAGCATGTTCTTTTATTTGCCTGGCCAGCAGCCCACCCAGTGACTTCAAGAAAAGTATCCTCTTGCATCTCATCTTCCTCACCTGCAAAATAAACAGTGGTGATTTTTCACTTCCTTGGTACTAAGCTATCTTAATAGATGTCAACCTCCCCCAACCCCCCCTTTATACCTATTTTGAGCTCTTTGCTGGGAAGGCACTGAAGTAATTCAGAGTTAGCTAATTAGATAGATCTTCATGCTGTCAATCAAGGTGTTATCAACTGAGCCAGTTCATTATCTTACAGAAATCCATAGGAAGATGAAATACCACATCACTGAAAGTTAAATATTGAAAGACCACCAAACAAAGCAGAATTTGACTGGATTTTATTTCGTCTAGCAGCCATTGGGTAATGCTATGGGGAACAAGAATTGGAAGCAGGGGAAGTCTAGTGGGCCTTTCCCTGGTCTACCCTCAGCTTCTGGGAAGCTGCAGTTCAGGGACTACTCAAGGAGGGATTTACATTTGGACAATCATGTTTAATCAGCAGTGATGGGGACACTTTCCACAAACTTGGCTAATCATTTTGTTTCTTAGCTATTGATAGCACTGAGTTCTGGTTTAATAAGTGTTGCATGGAAAGAGCACTTCCTCCTGTTTCACCTTCTAGCTTTGTTCGGTTCTTCCAGTTATTTCTTGTGCTTATAAGAAACAGTGATTCATTGCTTCCTTACATTACGTGGCTTGCTTGCGACTTTAGAGACCTTGAGCGTATCTTCACGACCCCTCCCTGTTGTTGTTCCCTTCAGTCCAGGGAGTCCCATTTAGCAGGAAAGTGCAAGTTTCAAGCCTAGCACAGTGATTTGGCAGCAATCCCTAATTTGATGTTTTTAATCAAAGCTGTGCCTTGACTATGCTTTCAGATTCCGGCAAGTGGTTGCTGAATATGAACCAGAAGCGCAGGAAGTATCCCGGCTCTTCCGCTCTGTCCTGCAGGAAGCTGCTGAGAAGATCAAAGAGGAGGAAGAGGCCAAGAAGCTTGCCAGGCAATGGAACACAAAGAACAGAACCAGCCTCTCCTTAACAACATTTAAATCTCGGTCCAGGATTTCCCCATTCATCAGTGATATCAAGACCATCTCTGAGGATGTGGAACGGGGCACCCAGCCCACCAGAAGGGTTTGGAGCATGCCAGAATTTCGGAGCATCAAGGATTTCTGACTCTATACTGAATAAGGTTTTTAGACAGTGATCTTTCAAAATCTCAGCTAACCTTTTTTAGCTCTACTGTTTCTTCTTTGTTCCAGCTCTCTCTTCCTGCCTGTCTTGGAAGCTGTGTCCATAGTAACTGCGGCTGATGCCTGCAGTGGGTGATAAAATTTATTACCAAACATGGTAGCCTTTCCTTTAATTTAGTAGCTATTCAGTAACCTTAAGGGCAAGGCTCACTTACTACCTAATTTTTATTACTGCTCTCTTGTGGAAAATGAATTAGTTTTGCTATGTCTGTCTTCTCCCTTTCCCCTCCAGCCTGGATGTAGTTATCTATAAAAACTTTTGGCTCAAGCTCCTGAGAGCTGCTGGCTGGACCAATCTTGCTGAAAGCAAGACAGCCACTTAAATGAGTGAGGCTTGCAGGATCAGGCTTGTGAGTTAAAGCTGGTATCTGATTTGGAACTTCCTTTCCCAACTAATAGGCTTCCTCAGTGCTACAACAAGCTTCACAGGTAACCTCAGCACTGCTCTTGATCTACTTTTTGCTGACAGCTCACAAACCAGCCCAGGTAGAAACAAACCCAAGGTTTTTGAGATTAAAGACCAATATTATTCCACAACAACCAGTTTATGCATGTTCGGGTTTCTTGGGTATTTTCTCCTTTGTGCAGGCAGAACACCCTGAACTTTGCACCTGCAGAGTAGGTAGAAATTTAACAACCTGCTATGTAGATATACAGGTGGATACCTCAGAGTTGTGTCAAATGCTGTTCTGGGTCCTCAGTGTTCTGTGTTGCTGAGGTAAGTGCTCCACCCCACAGTCCAGTAATAAACAAGTAGGTTGAAATTAATGTTTATGGCCAAGAGAGTACTGAAGTAAGGTACCCATGTGGAGAGAAGGGTGAAGAGACTCAGCATTCATCCCCAGGGCTCTTTGTACAGTGGCAACAGTTGCGATCATTTGAACAGCTTGCTTCTGTGAGTGTCTAAAGGGCTCTGGCAGATGAAGGTTCTGCTGAGAGCTTGAAGAAGTAGGAAAATGCCATTAAGGAAAAGCTGCTAGGGCTAACTCAGTGTCTGTAGGGAGAGCTCTCACCAGCAAAGGAAACAGTAGGGCATGCTGTGAAAGTCATGGGTCCTGCAGAGAAACCAAGGGCTAGGATGTTTTGTGGTAACCAGCGGAACATGGGGAAAGAAGAAAGGGATTTGCCTCTATGACTGGCTTTTGAGGAATCACTCCAGTGGGGGATAGCCTCCTGAAGGACTCCGTATTTTTGTTGTTCTTTTGTCCATTTCCAGCTCTTTTCCTTGGGGATCTTTGCAACAGCATGTGGGTTCTACAGCCAAGATAAAACCCTTTGAAGCTGTGCCAACTCTGGGAAGAATTCCAGTGCATGAAGTCTGTCCTAGAGTAGAAATGTGTGGTTTCTTCCAGAGATGGGGGAAGGCAAAATAAAACAAAGAGGAAGATCAAACCGTCAAGAGCTCTCTAAGACTGTGAAATTCTGGCTCTTCCTCTCTCCCCTCTGGACTATGTAAGATTGAAGACAAGGCTTTCCTACTAGCACCAGGCTGTAGTTTCTTGTCTCTTGGTAAACACTGCTGCCAGCAGCCCTCCTAGGGACAGAAAGCAAAAGTTCACCTTGGGGTTTCCAAATACAGCATCCAGCTTGGGACAGGCTATTTCAACTCTAGGTCAATGAGGGAGAGTTTAAAGCCTTCTGACAATCAGCTTAGTGTTTTTCAGCCATATGTCCTCATGAAGTAATGTGATTGTGTATATGAAGTAAAAACAAAGGCTTGAGATACTTAGCATAGCCTTAGCTGTCTAGAAGATGTAGGATCTCTAGCAAGGGATCACCATAATTTTCAGAAAAATTCTTGTTTGGGGAAAAGTCAGCCATACCTTTTTTATATATTTGCAAGTCACTGTATGGTACTGAAGGCCAAGACAAGTTCATGAATTTCCTGCTTACAGCTCTGTAGTAATTTTATTTGCACTTACATTCTATTTGACACATTCAGTATTGACTGTATTGATGCGATGTTTGATGGACTGCCAGGAGATACGGGACATCCTGACACACTGACATAAAGCTCTTTGTTACAGTACAGTCTCAGTAGTGTGCTGACTCTTTCTTAAGGAGAATCAGGAGTAACTATCTTCCCTACACCAAGGTACACAGCCAAGGAAATCACCTGAAGCGTGTTCGCACTATCACAGCAGCCTGTGATCATGCTGTGCCCTTCATTAACAACTAGCAGATACCATTCTTGTGCAAGAACCAGCAAAGGGAGACTAATCTGACCTTTAGTCAAAGCCATGCATGTTATGGAGGCCAGGCTGTGGCAGTGCTTGTGACAGCTGTTTTGTTTCAACTTACTTATCATTTCTAATTCCACAATAAAATGTAATCCAAACTTTTAAACAGTATCATTCTCCCTGTACCACTTCTGCAGGTTACACTGGGCTCACAGTAGGATCTGATGATAAAGGGATATTCAAATACCAGGCTAGGAGAGTTCTATTCTTACTCCATGTTATCCAGTACTCTTAAAAGGATAGAAGCAGTACTATATTTGCCTGTAGCCAGCTGTTTGGACACTGATTGTGACCTTCTGCATTGTGCATCCAGTAGCAGGTACTGAAGCAGAGCTGGGAAGGTGGTTTGGATGCATGACTGCTGCACTCTGCTTGTGGTGCTCCTTTTTCTTAGGAATGCTGTAGACTGAACCATAAAAGATCCTTTGATCACAACATGCAGTAACAACTACCCACTCATGTTTGCCTTGTCCTAATTCCACATTTCTGTGTGGCTGAATTAGTGTCTTAGTTCAAATCAGGACCATGAAACTCCTGACTGTCCCCACCTGCTGTGCTGTGGTCCATGGCACTGGGCACACACAGTGGGCAAGCAAGACTCCTTTTGGCTGAAGCTAACCCAAATGATCCATTGCAGGTGGCTCACAGGCCACAAAACTGGACTAATGGTGGTCTGAAATAAACCCTCATGAAACTGGTGTAGAGTGAACATCAGGTCCTCACTGATAACTGACTCTACAGCTCTGGTCCTCCTGGGCTGCACTACTTGCTAGTGTAGAAAAACAAACCAAAACATTTCTACACGGCCCTAATGAGACCCTCTGATCTGTTCTTAGCAAACCCCTAGAGCTATTCCAGTGTGTTAATTCTTTAAGAAGAATAAATAGTGAACTAGCAGCACATCATCACTAACATACAGAAGTGAACTAAACAAGAATCATTCTAAATCCTCAAACATTCTCTCAGAACTGAGCAAGGATTTTGGTATCAGCTCAGAGCATTGCTGTTGCCCCATTGCTGATAGTGTTGTGCTGCCCAAAGGACACTGTCACACCCAGGAAAAAGCAGTCCTAGAGTTGCTATACATTCTAATGAGTAATGGCAGCAGCTCAGCTGCACTGCTCGGCTTCCAGGGGCTAACGCCCCTCAGAAGCACTGCTCACCTGAGAGAGGCTGTGCAGCCCTGCTTCTGGGGCTTTTACAGACAAGCCTGGTCCAGAGGCTGTGGCAGCCAGCAGAGGTGGGCATTGCAGGAGGTGAGGCTCCTCACCCATGTCGGCACATAGTTCAGGCAGCTGTCACGCCACGGGAACTGGAGTAAGCTCTGCAGGAAATACCTGCCTGCTGACATTGCACTGTTTATACATTTCATCATGGAACCTTGGAGAATTAAAGCAAATCTGTGGAATATAAACCAATTTATTTGTACTTGTTGTCTGTAAAGATCTTATGAAATATAATCTGTCCATATCTAGCCAAACACAGCAGCTGTTCCACTGCCCTACTGTGTATGTATCAAAGGAAGAAGGCAAGAATGGTAAAGGCACTTGACCTAAACAAATAAACTCATCCTCTCTCTACAGGCTATAAACACAACTGCCCACCTTCCATCTTGTTGCCTCTACAAACAGATCTCAAGATATAAGGTGATAAATAACCAGGATTAAGCAATTGTAAAGATCTGAAATTCTCTGAAGCTACAGAGAACTACATGGTTTACAGATACAACCTTGAAGTCTTCATCAGTATGCTTCCAAGCACGTCTTACGTTAACCAGTATTACCACAAAATGAGAAGATATAAGTGACAAAATGTATGTTTTATCTCCAGATACTTCTGAGTCACTCTACTGATTCCATACCTGATCCTGGGTACTAGAACACCTCAATATCAGCAGATGGTTCCAGATGACTTAGGACTCCCTGTGCTAAGCATCATACAGGAAAATCATGCCATGTGTTTAACAAAAGGTAACATTTCCCCACACAAAGTATTACTGAAGTATGAATTGCATTGCTTGGCACATTCTGGAGATCAGACAGATGAGTGGTTCCAAAAGGGGACTGTGTGAGTACAGAGTAAACCACAGTGATCTAGATGCAGCCTATAGCACAGGGCTTAAGCTGCTCCTTGCTAGAAGCTGTAGACAAGCAAATCTGTGTGCTTGCTTATACTAGTTCCCCCAAACATTGTTATAGGCTTCTCTCAGAAGGAAAACTACAAACAGCTTGACTGGGTAGCATTCTGATATTACCATGTTCTGCTATACCTCCCTGTTGAAGGACATGGCACTGCAGTTTTCCCCAAAAAGCATTCTGAGAAGCACTGAACTGCATCAGCCACAGCCTTTTTGGTTGTGTGCTGCCATAGAGGAAGGGCTATTAAGCCTCCCTCAGTTCCTCCCACCTATGCCAGGCAGAGACATCCTAATCTCAGTGCCTGCCTTTCCCTGGTACTGCCGTCTGTGCTGTGGGCTGTCCGCACAAGGACCTCTTGTTCCCTTTGCGCGATCAGACAAGCCATGTTTCAAGCTGGTTTACATCAAAAAGATACTATGCTGGCCCTGAATGCTGGGTCTTGGGCCCAGGTCTCCCAATGACTACCATGTATCTTCTGTGCAGTTCCTGCACAAAGATATTCTCAGACTAAGGGAAAATCCTTATAGGATGAGAACATATGAAACACTACAGAAAGGTGAGGAAAAGGGATGCAAGAAGCACAGCAAATTATGTGGTGATTTATGGCTATATGTCTACACTGTACACTTCATAAAATTATAAATTCTTAGGGTCCTGGCTAGAATAGCATCTTACCTCTATATTTCAGTCACAATCACATGTTGCCTCTACCAAATAAATGTAATCTGACCCAGGAGAAGATATGCAAAAGTAGGGGAAAGAGCTTCTATGTTTTTGACATCAGAGTGTCTACTCTCAGAATGCAATCACTATCACATCCGTTTAGCGATCACGGTGTATTCTTGGAGGCCTCTATCATGTCACAGTTCACATGCAGAACCTCTTCCAACCTCATTCTCTCCACTGTCAGGTTGCCTAAAGCAACCGATTGCACCTAATTTGGTCTGAAGACTATTTAAATAACCAGATGTGTTATGAAGCAGCAACAGTGAAATACGCAAGTTGGTGGCTTTTTTCCTATATTCTGGCACTGGTATTTAAGAGATGAAGAAAAGCCAGGTGCAGTTTCTGAAGAACTCAGCAGTCCCAAGCAGGGTGGTGCAAGAATACCTGGTCCTTCCAGGCCCCTACTGGCTCTCAGCAACTTGCTCGTGTTGCATTCAGCTACTGAGAAGTTAAAGGCTTCCTTCTGCCTTTGGCACACAAGCACCAGCAGAAGAGACTATTGTCTGTCCTCAGCACAGCCAAGGGCAAGAAACGAACAAAGGCTGGATTAAATTCATAGCACAGCAGTAGCAAATGTTCCCCATAAACAACCATAATTAGGTATTTGCAGGTTAATTATAGGGTTTCAGAACAAGAAAGTGCAAAGCCAATGTCCAAAGGTAAAAAAATAGATTTCCGTGACATTTCAGCTGGGCAGCAATGCCACCTACTGGCAGATCTCCGACCACCAATTAACCAGGGAACAGGCAGCAGCTTTCTAACCAGGCCTCTCCTGACAAAAACAAATTCCTCACTCTGACACTACTGTTCTCTCACACCACTGTCATTCAGAGAGCAGCTCACGAACAGAGAGCAAAATGAACACAGCTAGCGTGAGCCCTTGTGTTCAGTGCCTTGCTGAAAGATGGCACCCGTGGCCAGTGTGCTGGTATCGGAAGAGATGTCATCTTAAACGTTGTGCCTCTCAAACTGAATATTGACGGTGTTCTTTGTGCTGCTTGAAAGGGCTCAAAACATGCTTCCTTAGATCCCTCAGCACCGTGTCCTGCTTGTGCCTCAGACAACACCAGATGCATCATACTTTGTGATTCACAATTTAAGACCAAAACTGAACTGGCAGGAAAAATAACCCCTGTTGTCAACAGTGAAATAAATCATTATTTCTGCACAGGACCGCACTTTGATGATTAATTTTGTCCAGAGGTGGCACTAGGTGGCTGGGTGCTTGCTAATAATTTTAAGAAGGAGCTCCTCAAAAGCTCATCACCCTACAGCTTCAAATATAACCAAGTAGCAGACTGGAGGATTCCTGGGTGTGTCCAAGACCTCATTCCTTCAAGAAAACTGAATACCATGTAAAATTCAGCCATTTCAAGGAGTCCCCAAATGACAGTGGAGCTCCCAACCTTGAGAACCTATGTTTTAGTGAAAAGGTCAACAAAATTAATTTCTTTCCTGAGGCACAGGAAAGGCACAGACAATTATTCACCAGGGAGGACTGGAATCTATTGGCCAGCTCCAGACAGCAGCCTCAAAGATACTCAGTCCCAAGAAGATGCACGTGATCTCAGAGCTTGTGGGGAAAGATGGAGAAGCGAAGGATGCAACATTACTCAAACCTCTTTAGAAACCTGAGAATCTACATGGAGATGGGTAGGAAAGAAAAGGAGGCTTATAAAAGCAGCAGCTGCTGGGAAGTTTCAGACAGCACTGTAAACTGACTGGGTAGGAGAGAGTAAAACTGAATCACTGTCACAGAGCTTAAGCAACTTGGCTTTCTAAAAGAAATATTCACTTAGAAGTAAACGCTGGCATAGAAATATTTTGAAGTGTCACCAAAGCATATCCAGCATGTCAAAACTGAACAGGAAACTCCTCTATATCCTGAAACACCAAAAAACACCCCCAAAACAACAACAAAACCCAAACCAAACCAACAAAAAAAAAAAAGAAAAAAGGGATTTTCTCTTAAAAAAAGTGTTTTGACTCATTTTTGCGCAATCAGAGTCAGCAACTATCAAAACCCTAAAAGAGGAACAGACCACATCATATTACAAAGGCCCTTTGCCTTTTCCATACTAATTGGAACAGGGAAGGAGCTTTTACAATCTTGACTGAGGCAGCAAAAAGCAAATTATTTCAATTAAGTCTGAACCTTCCAACCAATGCAGTTCCTTACAAGTGCAATCTCTGGGTTTCCCCAGATTCCTATTTGCTTTCCATCTTCCAAATTTCTACTCCCTCCCCACTCCGCCAAATTTTCAGAAATTATACCACCTTTATATAAAATAAACCTAAGGAATAAGAAAGACGTTAGTGTCTTCTAAGAGCATGTTGGGGATTAACCTTGTTATGTGAAGTCCAAAGATAAAAGCTGCTTATCTGGGCAAGATCCTTTGACATCACTAGCTAGAAGATACCAAAGTAACGTAAATCAAAACCTAATCCCCATGAAAAAAAAGGAGGGCTTTTCTTGTTTGTTTTTCCCCCTACTGATATTCCAGAACAGTACCTCCAAAGAAAAGCTTCCATCGCCAGATTAAAAGTCAAGAAATCTCCAGTTCTTACCTATGTTTTTCCAAGTTTTATGTCAGTAAGAATGTAAAGACTTGCTTTTCTGGTTCAGAGCTTAGCCTCTAAAGAGTTACATCTCTCAGCAACTACAAAATGCTTCACAACAGAAGAAAACTAGGGAAAAGACAGGATTTTAGCATCTTTGGGAGGTTTCACACATCAAAACAGTTATGAAATAATCCTCTGAGCAATGATAAAAATCTTCAGGTCTACTTCAAAAGACCAGAGCAGACATGGATGCAAAGAGTTTTCCATTTGCTCCTTTTGAACTCCCCACACTCTGACTGCTGTATACCTGACATTCTTGTCAAAGTCAACCACCCTTGACTCCTTTTTTCAGGTATTCCTAAACTGTAGTTCCTGGGGAGTACTTGCTTCATGAGTGATTCAAGTGGAACTCCCACAGCAGGGTTATGTACACAGGACCTGCTGGGTAATCAAGAGTCTTCCAGGTCTGGAAGGAAGAAAGAGCACAAACACTGAGCAAACTACCACAGCTAACACACATGCGCTAGTTATGCTGGGCTCCAGCTGCATATTCATACCTGTCTCATCATACCTGCCTGCCTCAGCATTATTCTTAGTTTTTTCTCCATTAAACTAAGGTAAGTGGTGTGTGTTGCTGCACTTCAGACAGAGAAAGATTCGATACACAGCTCACGGGATCAGAAAGACAGGCCAGAACTCCAGAGTTTTAGGTCTAGGAACTGCAACTCCAGATGTGGTAGATAAACTATTTATTGTGAGCTGCCTTTGCACAGCTGATTCAGATAAGCAAACAAAACCAGAAACCTTTCCTGCTTCTATTTTAGGATATAAATAATCTGCTACTCTGTTATTGCTCTAGAGTATTTTTCTGTTACACTTTCTAGTGATAGAGAGCAATCAACTGCCCAGAGAAAGACCATAACTCAGACTCTGAAAGAAAATAATATATTAGTGAATGAACTTTCAAAAAAACCATTTCTGTAAAAGCATGTTCTATTTACAGAGGTCAATTTGCTCTTTAGGACAAGTATAACCACTAAAGAAAAAATATACATGTAAGAAACACCTCATCTTTCAAACAGACATTTACAAATACTCTGCTTAAACTACTAGAAAAGTTAAGACATTTGAAACTAAGAGTGCATTCTGCATGCAGTTAGGATAGAAATTACATTATTTGTCTTCAGTGTGTCATTTCTTTTAATTGTCAACGACACACTCCTGAGCTTTTCTAAAACACCACAGCCTGGCTATTACCTTAGGATTTCAAAAGGAGGACATGGATCTTCATTAACAAGTTATTAGCTACTCCTCTTTTTGCCATTAAAGAAGGACATCCCGATTGTCTTCTCAGCAGGAGGGTCTGGTCTTCTTGAACTTGGCACCCTTTTCCCTGAGTTTCTCCTTTAGTGTTTTGCTAGGCATGATGATCGTTGACTTGGAGTATCTACAAGTCCTTGGCCAGCACTCTTCCCATTATAAGGCAGAGTTCAGAAATTCCAGGAGTTGTGCACGGTTCCGGTCTCTCTGTGGAACAGACAAGCAGAGGCAGCGGTTGAACAGACCTGTCTGTACTCAGTGGAGCAAGGCTGCATATCCCTGTATTCTGTGGAGCCTCCACATCCACACAGCTGGATCTAACTAGCTACCAGCTGGGGGTGAGTGCTGGGATGGGATGCATCAGGCAGTGGGTCCTGGGGAGAGACTCCTTCATGACAAGCTATCACTGTCACTGTTTCATGATACATTTTCTAAGCGGCTCCCTGCAGGGGCTCCATTGGGTTGTAATCATGTAGCTCACAGTCTGCTCAAGAGGGAACTCACAAGCAGAACAGATGCTATTCTCTGGTGTCTGAGGCAACTTTCACTGTACACACAGCAAGTCTTGTGCTTTGGGAAGTATATTTTTTTTTTCCTGTACATAAACAGCAGCTTGCAGCATAACAAAACCTTGAGTTTAGGTTTTTTCTTCACATAAGAGAAGGCCCAAACAGTCAAAACACTTGTTTCCAGTGTTTTTTTATAAAAAATTATCACATCTTAAAATATTGTAAAGAATGGATGCTGTTCATTTCAGCAAGACCGCAGGCACCAATCAAAAAAGGACCAACATCCAATACTTGATGTCAAATATTGTAACAAGCAGGTTACTGGGACAGAAGTAGCAAGAATTCAACATAATTTAACACAAACTTCAGTGCCACAGAAAGAAGATAATGTATTTTCTATCAAATTTAACTCAGAACGTTCACATCTGCTTCATTTGCTATAGAATGAACTGTTACGGCTGAATCAGAATCCACCAAGCTGGATACCTCAACAAAGTAACACTTTGACTGACTAGGACCAGAGCCCTCTGCAGGCCACTCTAAGGTGTAGAAATTGTTGAAAAGAGTGGTATCATTTAAGTGCTGAGTCCAAACACCCATAGCAATAGCACAAAACACTGTTCCCTATTTCCCTGGGTATCTCAGCAAAAACATCTGACTGCTTTAAGAGAAGGCATGGGCACGTGGTTCCAATACTACTATTGTAATTTTTTTAATTCTTCTCTAAATAACAGTTAGTCTTTTATGCATTGGAAAAACACAGTAAAGCAGCAATTACCACAACTGATCACAAGAGACTGAAAGAAGATGAGTACAATTAAAAACAGTGTAAATTATATCTAAAGAGAAAGCTATGAATCAGCTAACCATAAGAGACTGAAATTCTAAGAACCCACACAAGCATCCTTTGGCTTGTGCACTCATGCCTGAGTATTTCAAGCCCACTCATAACAGAAAACCTACTAAAAAAACAAATTAAAATTTCTTAGATGGCATCATAGCCACAATAAAAGCTACACTCAACTTACAACCCCTAACTGCAAGATCCACTCTTCTACAAAAGACAGTACTATTGCAAAAATTATTGAAAGATACAGTATTTTCTCTTAGGGATATACAGACTATTTTAACTCTTACCTCTATATCTTCCTTAGTCTTCTTTATTTTCATCTTAATTTTCTTTCCAGTTATCATGCTGTAGTTTTCATTCTTCTTTTTGTTTTTAAAGAACTAAAATGAGATCACACATTAAAAAGACATAAGCTTTGCTTTATTTTGTAATGTCACAAGTCTTAAGTAAAATTACAAATGATAATCTTTTTACTTCCTAACTGTTCAAAACAATAGAGACAGATTTTGATTTGTTTATGACGAAACTGGTGATGTTATACATACTTTTATTACAGGACAAATTAAGTATTTAGATGAGAAATATAACGGGACTTCAGCCTCACACAAGCATACCTTGGAAAGCTGGACGGGTCCTGTTTTCTCTCTCTTTTTCTTCTTTTCTTTTTTTTTCTTCATTTTGTTGTCTTTTTTTCTTTTCTACAAGAATAAGACAGAGTCAAAAGGGCAAAATAAAGCAAATCTACAAGTACCTCTCAAGGCCCTGCCTAGTCAAGACACCCCCCTCTGTTTGCCCTTACCACTACTGAATAGGTAATAGCTGAAATACAGAGAAAGTAATGCAGCAGGGTTAGCAATCCTTGGGACCCTGAGGAACAGAAACGGTCTGATTCCCTGTTCTCTCTCTTTTAATATAACCGCAGTATATAAAAATCACTGAACAGAAGGTCCTGATAAAATGAAATAGAAAAATGACAACAGCAAGAATGTACTACTTGCTTCTTTCACTGACTAAAAATAATTTCTTCTGACAAATTAGCAAGATTCCCCGCTTTTCTTTTCTTCAGACTACTCCAAACTCTAGCTAGACCAGCAATGATTGTCAAAGTAACTTTTAAATTATTTCTCTTTTTTGTATACAGTCAGGTAAATGCCAACTTATCAGTTCTGCTGCCAAAACCCTCTGCATGATTCAGATTTACACAGCCACAAATATTATGTCTCACATGACCTTTAAGATTATTAAATTATAAAGAACTATTTTCCATTTGTTAACTACTTATTTCTCTTGGTAAAACGTTTACCTTCTTGTTCTGTTTTTCTTTTTTCTTTTTCTTTGACTTAGACTTAGGAGAATCTAAAGGAAAAAGCAAACAACAAAATCAAACCCTCTAAGTTTGGCATGCTGAGAAAGGCATTTGGTTTTTCAGATAAGGCATATAGAAATGTGAAACATAATAAGAAAATGCCTTAATTTAGTTATATATATTGACACTGGTTGAAACTAACCCTATGGAAACCAACACATTAACTTACTGCCACTTACTTGTCTAACATGGAAACTGAAAATCTACTGATCTACTGATTCTGCAGATGTGCCAACTTCATGTGAGTCCTCAAAGTTAAATGCTAGAAATGTTAAGACCAAAGTAGGACTAAATCAAAAGCCTCAAGTCAGGTCTAGATAGACTGGCGCAGTAGAAAAATATCTGTGTTTTGAAAGTGTAATGAATAGACCAGTTTAAATACATAAAGAATATTGTTACAAAGTAACATTTATTTGAACTGCAGTTTTTTATTGTGAAGCTATTTAAATTAGCAAAACAACACTGCAAACTGCTCGTAAAGAGGCACCTTAACACAGCAATAGCAAAGGGTTATGAGAGAAACACTGAACAGGCAGTATTGGCATTCTGCACTGTCACTCTGTGGTGGTTTAGCCACATTTAAAACAAGCTTTAAATGCTTCCAGGAGTGCTGTCAAAACTGGTAACCATCATGTGCACATGTGGAGGTAGCTTACCTCTACTACTTGAAGAGGATGACCTTGATGATGAGCGTGATGAGGAGGAAGAAGTGGAGGTACTGCTAGAAGACGATGTGGATGAAACAGATGATGATCTGCTTCTACTGCGTTTTCGTTTCCTTTTTTCTTTTCCTTCGGACAAGGCAAGGCAACAGTGACAACCACGCCAGTAACTGTGGTCTACAAAAATGACTCTTCACAAAATTTAAACACAATGAACCCCTATTTTGAGGGGCTGTTTGTGTTCCTTCCCCCTCTTCCAGTGTGCCACGGTCTATTACCATTGGGGTCAACCTCAGTGGCTGCCATAGAGCATCACACAGGTAACAACACACAGGTAACAATGGTACAGGTAACACCAGAGCCTGGCAACACATCAGCAGTGCCTACCTCGGACCTTCAGCCCTTCTTCTGAAGTTGCACGCTGCGTCCTACTTTTTTCATCCTTGCTGTTATCCATATCTAGTCAGAGGCAAAAGTACATTCAGTAACATCGTCTCCAAAGGATTTTGGAGAGAGGGGATACAAAAAAAACCCAAAAAAACAAAAAAAAGGGGCAGCCGTGCGGAAACCAAAGGAACCTGCGATCACGCAGCCCCACAGGATGGGTTTGGTTGGAAGGGGAGCTCAGTGCCTGGTCCAAGCTCCCAGCCGAGGCAGGGTCAGCGGCGGAGAGCTGTGGCGCTGGAATCGCTCCTGCCCGCGGTGGGAACCGGAACAAGCCCCGTGCCCGCGGGGCCCAGAGCCGCTCCGCACACCAGTGGCATCCCGCTTCGGTTCCAGTGGGCCCTCTGGGCTTGTGGGGACTCCGCTCATCGAGCTTCGCTTTTCCTGAACCTCTGCGCGCAGCCGCTTTGCAATGCTCAAGTATAAACCAAAATATCCATTAAATACGTTGTTTCTTGATCTAAATACGTGTTTTTGCTGGTCATCATCACCATCATCATCATTATTACTAAGAAATACCCAGAACTCCACATCGTTCCCAAGAGTCTGCTCAAATCGAGCCAGAAAGAGTATTCGGCCACACTCACTCCAGAGAGATGGTAAAATTGTTTATTCTTACATTCAGTTTATGTACACATTGTGTGAAGACATTCGGCTAGAAAATTGCCTGCATTGTAGTAAGAGATATTCAAACAACTACAAACTGTCGATAAATACCTTA
>VWZF01006901.1:1179390-1203201 GCA_013396755.1 Sclerurus mexicanus
GCACGGCACCCCGCCACCCAAACACACTGCACCGCGCTGCGGGGCGCGCCCTCTCCCCTCAGGATTCCGGGGGCCAGCCCCGCGGGCACAAGGCACACGCCAAGGGTGGGCTGTTTCCTCCCTCCCCCTCACACCCGCCCTACGTGCCGGGCTCACGAGACCCGGCCAAGCGGGGAGACCCGTGCCTGACCCACCCGGGCTGCTCCGGGGCCGCCCCCGGTCCCCCCCANAGAAATACCCAGAACTCCACATCGTTCCCAAGAGTCTGCTCAAATCGAGCCAGAAAGAGTATTCGGCCACACTCACTCCAGAGAGATGGTAAAATTGTTTATTCTTACACTCAGTTTATGTACACATTGTGTGAAGACATTCGGCTAGAAAATTGCCTGCATTGTAGTAAGAGATATTCAAACAACTACAAACTGTCGATAAATACCTTAGAAACATCCTGAATGCTGACGTAGAAATACCCTACGCTCTTTTGGTTACTTACCCAGTACAATATTATTGAAAAGTTTTTTGGCATTTTTCATGCAACATCAAAATTCTTCCTGACAATTCATGCTATGCAACATTTTTTTTTTTCTTTATTAGGAATGGGATGAATTTTAAAACCCTGTTTACCAGTAGTAAAAAAAAAAAAATTACTGAAAATTTTAACATAAATCTCTCAATTACTGTAATAAAAAGAACCAATTTAAAGAAGTTTGTCTTTAAAAAAATTAATTTTCTCAACTGATTCTTTATAAAACAGGCAGTATTTCAACTGGGATGTTTCCAACACCCAGGATGAATCGTTTGTGCTTCAAAATTTTAAAAGGAATATTTGTGGCAAAAACCTAAACCCAACCAGTAGGTAGAGGAGAGATTGCAGTACAAACTGGCTAAAACTGAAAATGCTTTCAAAATCTGTCCAGGAAAACACTTAACACCCACGTCACTATGCCATCACCTACTCTAACAATTAGAAATGGAATTTTAATAATACTTAGCTCTTTTCATGCTCAAACCTCTTCACAAACACTTAAATAGTCCTAACACTTCTGCAAGTATTATTATCCCCATTTGATGCTTGGGGCGGTGGAGGTGGAGAGGGCTGGAAATTTGCCAGCATACAGAGCACAGTCCTTTCCATCTTGTCTCCCTCGCTTGTCGGAGTTCTTTATCACTTTCTGTATTTTACCCTCAACTACTGGGGAGTCCCAGTACAAAGGGGTGGTACATTTCCATCAGCTATCAGTGGTTATTATGCAAGTTGTGTCACTTTGAAAGTTACATGACAAATACTGAAGTCATAATTGACCTGAAATCCACATTGGAGGCTCAGGGTTGATATCACAGAATGCCACACCACTGTCAAACCAAGCTTGCCTTTTCTGTAACAGTGGTAGGGACGTGAGGCCTAACTCTTTCTGTTGTACAGCGGAAATGACTCTTGAAGTCAATCGTGGTGGTACAAAAGAATAAAATTTCTTCCTTGCCCTCTGTCCCCGGGGAACATGGAAAGCCCCTATGGTGGCTCAGTATATCCAGTCCAGACGTCTTAAAACAAAAAGGACTTTTAGATCAAAACAAAGATTTCAGCTGTGCTAACTCACCATGAGGTACAGATTACTAAGGTCTCTTCCGCTCCACCCCTGAATTCAGAAATATAGTGTCTGACTTATGTCCTCAAAACCATGTGAGAAAGTTAACGTCTAGCAATAAGACTGCAGACACGAAATACAGTATTTTGCCTTCATCTTAGTGCAAAACCTCAAATTATTTCAGTTGATAGCAACATCCTGCACAGAGAGGGCATTTTTCATTTTGCCACATTTGCCCTCCTGAATTTTCTGCCTTGTATACCTTTTAGTCCATGCCCCATTTTGATTTTTTTCCTGCCTAGTTTACTTTTTCTCTAAACCTAGCTTAGTTGCTTGTTGTCTCTTGATAAACTTGGAGCAATGGATAATGCCGTGGTGTTTCACTACCTGATCTGTGAGAGATGAGAGATGCAAAATTCTGTCACTTGTAATAACAAAATGACTGAGTATGCAAAATCACATCCCTCTTACAGGCTTTAAAAAGGCACGTGTATTCTGTGTCACTTTTTCCTAGTGCCTGATCTTGGAGGTTTTAGTGTGCCTCCAATAAACCCCGTTCAACGCACACATTCCCTTGCAGTATGGAAGGAATTTGGAAAAAAATTAAGATCTTCAGACAACACAGTCAGCAGTTGTTACTCAGCTGCTGCGTCACCCTTTAACAAACACTAGAGCTGCACTACCTGTGAGAACGGGGTTCTTACTGCAACTCCCTAATCCATTTTCCCCCTTCTTCCCCAAACATCCAAATTTCTAGGAGAGAGGAACAGTGCATATTACGTGGGCTTTTTCCCAAGTGGATATCCAAAGCACTTCCTGCCTTTTGTAGAGCTGGTAGGCCAGAAAACATCTCCTTTGTACAGTTGTTGAAGTAAAAGGAGTTTTGCCCCTCTTCCAACAGCGCAGCCAAGAGCTGGCAGGCTGGCTGAGTGCCCTGCCTCTGGCCGTGCCCTGAGAGGTGAGAAGAGCATGCAGCTTTTGGCTTCAGATGGGGACTGTGGATGTTTACCACTAATGGAAATCAGTCCCAAGGCACTAGGCAGGAAAGGAAAGGGCATAAGAAAGCTGTTGTGACCTGGGGTTACTCTGTACAGCTGAAAAACCAGGCTAAAAAAGTAAGAGGCACTGGCACCTTCCTCTGGGCTTTCTGGAAAAACACGAAAAAGATGCAAAATACTTGGCAAATGTTTTCCCTGCCTAACTGAAGCCATTCCCCCCACTTCAAAAATCCAGGAGATGGAGGGATCAAGACACATTGATTCAAATTTGCTAATGTTGAAGTATTTCCATTGCAGACAGGTGAAATGCACTTGCACGTTTGGGCATGGCTTCACTTCTGTGTGTGAGGGATGGGAGGCCACAGGCCTGCCTGGGCTCCAGGGAGGTTACTGGAGGAGTTTCATCTCCGAACGCCAGTCTGGTGATGGGAGAAAAGCATTCCCCCCAGCCTGGACAGAGCCAAACTGGATAGAATGCATGTTTGCATCAAACTGGACTTCTAGCTGCCTTAAAAACGCAGTCTTGAGAAAAGGATTAAAAAAGGAAAGGGTGATGCTTTGGCAATTCATTTCCTGTTATGAGTCCAAAAGCTGTGAAACATTCTCAGTAGCCTGATTGATGGCAATTAACTATTGCATGGCTGGTAGTCACCAAGAAAGCAGTTCTTAATGGTTAAAGCCGTCACATCGATTTGGAACACTTTTCACAATTCCTCCAGATCAGTTAAATCCACAACCACTTTCAAAAACAGAGTGTCATCTCTGATATAGGTGTTCTTTGTGTTCTCCAGGACCGTGTGTGGCACGAAGCGTGGACACCCAGAGGCGATATTCATTTCTCCATCTGGCCTTTTGAAACTGCTGCTGTTGGGGTCGGCTCTAAAGACTTCCACGATGTGATTTTTTTTCCCACTTTGGTCCAAGAGCATAAGTGTAACTTTTTGCTTGAAAGGCCACAGCAGTAGCGAGTCAAACTCCCCCCTCATCACTACGAAATAGAGAGAGATGTGTGTTCCCTTTCCGGAGCCATCCCCGTTCAGGTAGGCTCTCGCACATAACCTGTACCCGCAGCGGCTGGTGTAAAAGGGCTGGCTGGCTATGGAGAGGACACGGCCTTCCACCGCTTCTTTTTTCTTCATCTTGTAGTCTGTGATTTTCCAGATTAATTTCCCATTGTAGCACGTGCCTTCTAAAAGCTTAAATCGTTCTTCATTTTTATTGAGCTGTGCTTTGTGAATGTTGATCTGGAGATCGTGTTTGCTGGACTGATCTTCCAAAACAACTGAAAGAAGGGGAAAAAAAAAAGAAATAGGAAAAAAAAATAAAACAAATCCCACCAACTCCCCCCAAAAAAACCCCAAACCCAAAACAAACAAACAAACAAACAAACAAACAAACAGAAAAAAGAGACAAACATTTGGTAAAATAAAACTGTCTGAGCACTGGATAGAATGAGCACCCAGACTCAAGGTGACAAAACTGAACTACCCAAGTCTGAGTACAGGCTATGAACTCGTGTTACTATAGCAGTTAACTTTTGAAATTGTAATTGCGGCTTGTAGTTGAATAAATAAAAACAGTAACTACAAAGCAGATTGAATGCTTGAATATGGACAGCACCATGGCCTTCATCACAGTGCACCAGCCGGACCTATGCCAGCTCCCCGACCCTGCAGTGCCACAGGAATTCGGGAGACATTGTGCAATTGGGGAAGGTGGGAGAACACAGCGCACACCACCACAGTTTGGTCTTAGAATGTAAGAAGAAGGAAGCCCTCTCTAGTGAACAGCTGCAATTGAATGACTGTAGCACCAGAGCCTCTACTTAGCCACCAGTAAATCAGCAAAAACCCCCACACACAGAAAAGAACCAAAAGTCCCAACATACCCAAGCGCTGATCGTATGTCTCCATCAGGGCGATCTTCTGTTTTACATTTTCAATTGTGTCAAACAGGGGCCGCAAGTCTAATTTACTCTGCTGCTGGTTTGCCATCTGTACTAGCTGTTTCACTTGCGATTCCAGGCGTGCGGACTTATCCAGGTGACTGGCCAAAGCCTTCCCAGTTCATGCCATTGCAAGAGGGTGGGAAGTAGAGACAAGAGACATCCATAAAATAAGCCATTTTCTTTGAATTAAGATAATGAAGTCTTTAGTATGTCAGCAGTATCATCTATACAGTGCATTCAAAGCGCTCTGCTGGCTTAGGAACTTATCCCTGTGCTCCTTCATGACTAATTCAGCACATTTACAGACTGAGAAGCCAGCCCTCATTTGGACCCATTCACGCTGCATCATTTCACTCAACTGTTTATTCAAATTTATACCAGCGTATTTGCCATGGGTATCTGGCCATGAGGATTTGTACAGGGCTTTTTGCCCAGATCAGGTATCCAAACCTCTTTGTTGATTAAAATGGAGAGACAATACCATATTGTAAAAAAGTCAGAAGGATTTCTGAAGACTCATTAATGATACCTACAGCTGGATAAACATATTTCAGGATGCAAGAAAACAATTGGTAAAAAAGGCAAAATCAATGTCTCACCTGGGTGCTTACCATCAAGTTGCTATTTTTACCAAACAGTTGTGTATACTGTCTGAATTCTTTCTCACACTTTTTAATGGCCTCTGCCAGCTGCTGGATTTTAATCTCTTTACATTCCAGGCTTTTATACAGGTCAGATATCTACAGATGGAAAAATCAGAGTATAAATGGTAAGGAGCACCAAAATATACAATAAAGAAATTAAAGCATATGTGGCAGTGGAAAAGTTTACAATGCAAAGCCTCTAACTTAGCTAAAGAGAGCACTACTTAATTCACAATTTGTGGATAAGCACTGGCAAGAACTGACCATAAGGTAATCAGACTCCTGAGTAGATCTGTGTGGTTAAGGATGCAAAGAGGCTCATACCTCTCATCCCCATCGTGATGATCCATTCGGCTCTATAGTGGGATAATATATACTTACATGCACACATGTGCATGTGTGTTTCTGTGTGTATGTATATACATTTTTTTCCCTCTGCTGAGTCCTAACCAGTAAAAGTGATGAGTCAGTGAGGAATACAAACTTCAAAACCAAGTTATAGCGCTTTGGGACACTTATTTTTTTGCATAAACAAGCAAAGAGGAAGTCCACCAGCAGTTTGGATGCATTCACCTCAGCAGGACTGGGCATACACCCAGTGTCACCTTCTGAGAGCTGCAGAAATGACCATGAGCAGAAAGGTGCTTGCAGCTGGCTCTGCTGTACTCTGTGCTGCCTCTATATAGAGTGGGTGACTTGGCCAGGTAAAGGCTCCTTTCTGGAGTAACCTGACCAGGCAATGAAATTTTAAAACATTTTATCTCCAAACCCTGTATCCACTGTAAGCAGAGACCCAAAACAAATGAGGTGAGCGATGGCAGTGAGCCTCCCACAGTGCCCGGTGGAGAATATACGTGCCCGAGCACAGAGATGTTTGCATGTAATTGACTGACTTCACATGAAGAACTTATTCTGACTTCTGAGGTGTGCAAAGACCATAAAAACATAAAACGTAGCTAAGCTAAACCAGACAACAAATGTAGAATCTCATATCATCCTCCAATTAGGCAAAAACTGCTGAAGAGTGATCATTAAACATGACTTACCTGTTCTTCCAACCGGGAGTTCTTGTCTAAAATCTGCAGCATGTGTTCCCTCAGGGCAGTGTTTTCATGTTCAGCAAGTTTCGCTCTTTTAACCTTAGTGAGGCAGAGGGGGAAGTGAAAGAATGAAATAGTAAGATAAGCAGATTTGTGAAGCTGTTAGTAAAAAAATTATTGATGCGAACATTCAAAATGTCTCCTCTGTGCTATGAAAGTGAGAGAATGGCAGTCCTGATTCTCTAGTACAGCATCTTAGCCAATACTAGAAAATGTTGTGAAAGGGCATAAATTGGTTATTTGAATTAATTACACTAATTTAATTACTCTGAATTAATGACTCATTTGGGAGATGAAGTCCAGTCCCAGTACAAAGATCTGTGAAACAGTACCTTTGCAAGACAGCCATACTGCTTATATGGGCAGTCCACTTCTGCCTCGGGACACACAGCGTGGTGCTTCTCAATCTGCATGTATTAACAAAGAAGTTTATCATTAAATAAATATTAAGTAATTTGATGAACTGATAAAATGTGAATGTCTGCAAAAGAGGTGAATAAAGGCCACTGTCATGACACCGCTAATTACTTAAAGAGGAAAATGAGTGTTCAGAGTCAACAAGCAAGATAAGTATTTTTCTATACTACAAAACACCAATGGATTACCGTGACCAAATAACCCACTTAAAAATGGGAGATATGTCCCTTTTAGAATCAAACAAGGAAAATACTTAGATCAATGACATTTTATTGGCATGGGCCAATGTGGTCTGCAATGTAGCTTTCAGTTTTCATAAATGCATGTGATCTGCTGAATTGCAGTATATGAAAAAAATAATAGTACCTCTTTTTTCAGAATTATTTGTGAACAATTTTGAAGACAAGGCACAGGATAATTAGGACAGTCATTTTTCTCATGATTCTGGGAAAAAAGAAACAGAAAAAGGCAAATTTTTACATTTTTTGTAAAGCAGTATACATAGAGGAAGCTATGCTAAAAGTAATCCCAAACATACAGGTGCAAGCCACATATCACTTTATTGTTCATAAGAGAGCATCAGTAATTGGTATCATTTATAGCACATTTATCATACTTCCTCCTTCAGCTACTCAGCCAAATTTTGTTTCAGGAGTTGTTAAGTACCATTGCAATGCTAGAAACTTTTCACTCAGCAGCATCAAGAGGAAACACATGCTATGGATTCCAGGGAATGCTTTATAATCTCACCTTTATGTCAATGAACACCACACACGTATTACAGTACTGACACATTTCCTCTCGATATTTACAGTGCTGGCTCAAGTGCTCTTTCAAGTGTCTCCGAAGAATTTGATCACAACATCCATCATTAGTGCATTGCACACTTTCAAACAAACACTGTTGAAGATGCTCCTGCAACACACAACAGCAAATTAAACCCCAGAGTATTTCATTGCACCTCCAGTGCCCAACAGAGCCACAGAAACAGTTGGCAGAGGCCTTTGTATGACTTCCACTTTTCATTCAATTGATACACCAAAAAAAGGCCCAAATAGCCAGTATGACTTGGCAAGTTTCCTTGAATCAACCATCCCATGGTGCCTAAGCACACAGAATATGTACAGACACTGTGGATATACTAAATCTACATAAAGCACATGGTTCTTATTAAAAAGAAAATAACCAAAGGCAGAGCTGGAACAAAGTAACAGCCATAATATTTGTTACTTACTTACGAGGTATAGCTAAGTACTTCAACCACATTGCAACAATAGCTCTGAAGACAATGACTGGAATTTAGCTGATTGTAAATACACGGAACTCTCATGAAAAGCAAAGGATTCAAGATCTGATTGAGCAAACTAACCTGATATCGTCCCAGAATTATTTTTGAATTGCAGTCAGGAAAGTTTTTGCAGAACACATGCAAGTTGAGAACTTCTCTTTTACAGCAGTTGTCTTTGAATACCTGTAAAGGAATCAAACCAGACTTCATATGCAGCCACATAGGATGTTATAAACAATATAAAAGAGCAAAACATCACTACAGATCTTCTAAGCATGCAAGTGCAGACTCCATAATTGTGAGTATGGTTCTTGATAATTCATATTGAAAATTTGTATTATAAATATAAATTAAACCACATATGAATTTTCTAATAGCATAGGGGTTTTCTCCCATATGGTTATTCTACAGATGCTGATCCATCCCATAGCCAGCAGGACTAATAGCACGGGAGCTGTTTAACCACTGTCAGAGCCTGCCTGTATCTAGAAGAAAGCAGCTGGAGCTATCCAGCTCTGTGCACACTCCACAATGTTCAAGGAGTGCAGTGTGCCTTTGGGATGGAGATGGTGCTGAGACATCCTTTCTACTGTTCTCAGTTGTGTATACAGAAGCAAATTAAGCCCCTAGAGCAAGCTTTCAGTCTTATTTAGAGACCTTCCTGAAAGGAGCACTATAAATGTTGCATGTCAAAATTTGCAAAAAGTAGAAAATGGCAAAGTAAAAACAAAAACCATGAGGGCAGCCTGATTACAATTTCCTATGAGGAGTATGACAGAGAGGAAGGAGATATTTGATTTCACTAGAAAATTCATTCTAGCATGACCAACTATATAATATACTTTTAAGCCTTGGCATAGAAATAAGGAGAAATGAATCCATTGCAACCAAACCCCCAAACAAAGCAAAACACCAACCAACCACACACACAAAAAATCCCAAATATAAAACAAATAAACAAACAAAAACCCAAACAAAACAAACAAAACCAACAGTAGCTTGCACAATAAAAAGGATGAACTTGTCTTTTCTTCTAAAAGTTACCCAAAAGTAAATTAACTCTGCAGGGTTAATGAGATCTAATTGAGATAGTTAAGGCAGCAAATTATAGCCAAGTGAAAACAAAGAAAAGCAAATAAACAACCCAGCAAGATGGGGCATTAAAAAAGCAAGTCAATAAACTCTCCACTGAAAAAAGACATTTGATGACTAGGGAAGATTTAGAACTTTGTGAAACTCTTTGACACTTTACTGGAAATAGAGAAGACTAAAATGAAATAACCTCAGAACATGAAGTGTAAAATAAATCTTTATTTATACAGCCATACTTCCTATTCTGAGAGAGTATGTCTGAGTACACTGCTTCCCTTGGCATCATTTCAGAGACAAAAAACTGCTCTGCCCTGAGCATTAAGAGCCACTTTGTTCTCAGCTCTCTTGCCTTTTCCATGCAGATGTTGACTGCTGAAGTAAAGCTATAGCTGCTTACCTCGTGCATTTTTATTGTTTCTTTGTCGACAGGACAGGTGGGTACTGCATTTAACTCTCTAAAGAAGATCAAAAGAAGAGTCATGTTAACTCACAGAAAATTTGATTTTATGAAATTGGACTGTGCTATAATCTGACTCTGTCATATGATACCAGATACCATATAAACAAAAAAGTGCTTCAAAAACACTCTCATCTGGCAACTACACAGCTAAATTCTGCCCACAGTTCTAGAAGGACATTAAGCTGCAACTGTGAATGTGTAACAGAGAGCAGAGTTTGTCCTATGAGTGTTAAATGATAAAAACTGTAAGATGGTTTTTAATTAAGAGGACATTGTCACTCTCTGGCCATCTGCTGGTTTCAAATGTCATAGCTCAAAAAATCCCATCGTGTGCTTTAAACCCAGCCTTTGCCTAGAAGAAAGAGTGGCCTGCTTCCTACACCAGTAAAAGATCTAATGGCTCCTGTCCTAAAAGGCTTCAAGAAATCCTGTAGTAAGGGGAAGGAAAACACTTTTGGAGGCAGTACAAAAGGGAAGCAACCCAGAGAGAAGGCAGCAAATATGAAGCATCTAAAATTCACAAAAGATAATTAGCAACATCCATCCACGCAAACAGGCTCCTCTGCAGCCTTGCTGGGAGAAATCCTGCCCTCAGGAACAGCAAACAGGACATAATGTATTCCCAGATAGGTCTGTGGGGTAAAGTCATTTGTAGCATATAATTCCCAAGCAGATGGATGCCAGCAGCCTTGTGATTCGGCTGCATATCAGATAACACTAATATCAATTTTATAACTCCACTAAAATCAAAGAAATTTACAGAAGGAAGTGAGCAGAGCTTAATCTAACCACCGGTGCCAATACCCTGAGACATTAATGCAACAAATTTCTCTGCAGAGCACAATGACGGACAGACAGACTGGAACAGCATCTCACACAGTAGTGCTTCAGCTTACATCAACAATTTATTTATGCTGACTTCCCTACAGTTTACCAGCACTGGCTATGGTCTTTAAAGACACCTTTGAAACACCGAGCACACAGTCACTGAGTTCATCAGAGTCTTTCCATTGACTCCTTCAGCGTCTTGCTGGATCAGTAATATTATTATGGCACTTACTGCTGATTCATAGAAGATGTTTACTTTTTTTAGGAAAGGGAATATGGGGAGCCTGCAAACACAGGAGGAGTTTGCACTCACCTCAAAGAAAGAATGCACTGCTGGCAAAATCGGTGCCCACATCCTGTCTGGTGAGGGTTGTGAAGGACGAGGTGGCAGTAGGCACACTTGTACCGGTCCTCTAAGGTTTCAACAAACTTGTAGTCGGCATCAGGCTCGAAGTCCAGAGAGACGGTGCCAGCAGAGTTCTGGCGCGTGAAGATGCCAGAGAGAGCAGCGGGTTCATCGCAGGCCATGGGAGCTGCGCTGGGAACCAGACAGGAGAATCTCTTCAAATACTCACTGGCAGCCACGCTGCCTCAGCTACTGCTTGCAGCAGGGTGCCGCTCACAGGAGGGCTGGCACCTGCAGAGGGGTGAGACAGATTCCAGAGGGAAACACGGCACCAGCTACGGAAGAACAACAAAACACTCAGAGAACCGTAAAATGATGATTATGGGACAAGCATCAATGCGCGCTTCTTTGGAAAAGAGTTTCACAATCTGAAAATAGAGATTTTTATGTTTGGGTTTTTTTTGTAATTATTATTATTTTCTTGCAGCAGTTCTTAGTCTCGAAAAGAGTACAAGAATCAGTAGTCAGACATGGCTGGGGAAAGTAGAGGCCAAGTCTTTGCCCTAATGTTCAGTAGGAAAGTCTACACTTAATGTAGAGCCCACCCACCTGACTTCACAAGTTCATTGCACTGCTTCCAGCAGGAGGTGGCTTTGTGGTTCACAGCAAGGATCATAGAAAGAAAAGAAAAAAAAAGCAGCAAGGGGATTTTACCTTCAGTTTAAGTGTTATAGGAGTTGAAGCCTCTTAACTTGATGTCTTTCTTTTTCCTGTTGTTCCTTCATTTATAGCAGTGAACTATTTTTTCAAAGTTTCACTTAATTTTGTGCAAATCCTTGGCTGAAAGAACTGGGGGGAAAAAAAAGAAAGAAAAGCAAGATTGCATCAGAAGTGTGACGTAAGTTTTTCTTTCAACCTACCAAAGCTCATACATGGTACAGGAATGCAATGTTAATTTTCCAGTTAACATTTTTCCAGTACGAACAACCACCAACATTTGTTTCCAGACTTAAGACACAAACCTTGAGATCTGCCACCAGTCCCTCAGTCTCGCAATACTTTTTTGCAAGTAGTTCAAGACCTAGAGCCACTCTGCTTTGCATTTCTTGCAGCTTTGCGCTCAGAAGATGTTTTCCTTATAGGATGTGTACAGAAGCACAATGCTCCTGAGCTCTCACATCATTTCACAGGGGAAGTGTTCACTTTTATAGCAGTGCCATGGGATGCTATTTCTCCTCTGTGTGCGTCACCCTGTCAGACACTGGAGTTCCTCTTACTAGCATCAGCACCTCCCTGAGAGCTCTCACTCAGCTCCCGTAAGGTCACTGAGGGTATTTGTTGCTTTCGAAAGGGAGCACGGCCAACATATCACCAACCCTCTGGCTGGCATGAAACAACATGCCAAGTACTGATACACTGCCCTTCCACCCTGCTGCAAGGGGTTCCTGGCCCATGAAAGCAGCAATTAGTGCCGTGCTATGCACAGCTCAGCACTCCCACAGACCACCTCAGGCTTCAGAAAACAACATCCATTTTCCTTTCTACTTTAACAACACATACTGGGCAAGGAAATCCTGTGGACAGTTAGTGTACCTGATTAAAAAACAAGCCAAAGCACCTAATCAATAAAAATGTATTCCACAGCAAACATTTAAGTGCTCCTGTGACTCAGCACCCTTGTTTGTGGTTGTACACAGTATCTACCTTCCTAGCTTGTGAGAGTCTCCCTGTTCTCCAGCAGGCTGAATGGCTGACATCTCCAGCACAACTGATCACCTAATATTGACAGCTTTCACAAATTCAAACCCTAATCATATTTCAGGCATAAAGACTTATTATTCCAACTGGAGTTTGCAAATTAACCTGCTTCGTTCCACCAAATGAACAGCCTAATGCTTCAAACCAGAAATGATTGTCCATTTGCTCCTTTAATTTTTAAACAGCTGACCTTTTCTTCTCTGAAAATGGGGTTCCTGGTTCCCTAACATTTAATAAGGAGCAATTCTATTTTCCTCATGTCAACCAGAGATGCCAAAATGCAGCCTGAGGGATTACCAGCCTTGTGCCTGGGCTGCCTTGGTAGCAGATGCCAGCAGCAGAACATGCCTGCTGCTTCAGAGGCAGATGGAGAGCTGTCACCATTAATTTCCACAGCACAGATTATCTACAGGATGAACTGCCTAAGAACTCATTCTGTTTTCAGTCGGTGGGAACCCTGAAACAAGTTTCCTTCCTTTCTCTTATTAGTGTTCTCTCCCATTTACATGGCATTCAATTTCCTGAGTCCTATTACACTCCAATACTTATATCATCTAATGGCATCTAGTGCCACACAGTGTAAAAACATATTAAAAAAATAAATCAGTGTTTTATCCATTTTTCTTCTAAGGGTCTTCCTTAACTCCAGAAGTTCTTCCATCTGAACAGATGTTTTAGGCAAAAAAGTTATGGGACACATTAAGAAGAAACACAATCACCACCCTAAAATTCCATCTAGAAACACCTTCAGAGCTCTCACTGCCCATTAAATCAACTAAAATCATTCCCACCTCTTTCTACAAGGAACACTCTGCTGTGGTACAACGTCTTCAAATTCTCTTGTTGAAATGAGAGTCTTTAACTCCTTAAACACCAACCCAGATCCCACTCCTAAAATTGGAGACTCAGCATCTCCATGAAAGAACCTCCTCCTCCTCAGCCTCACTCAGGACTGCGTTGCACAGCTGAGGGCACCTCAGGGCACAGGAAAAAGCATTTCAGGTGAAAGGTGAGTCTGCCTGCTCAGAGGGCAGAACACAAACCTCTGGGTGCCCAGAAGATCAGGGGTGTCTGCCGCTGCTGACAGCCTGGCAGGAGGTTTGCAGAAGGGTTTGCAGCTGTTTTGCTGGAGGAAATGGGCTGCCCCAGGAAAGAGCCTGTGGATGGCAATGCTTTGCCCAAGCTGGAGAGGTGCCTGTGTGAATCAGCTGGGAAAAGGAACTGAGAAACAGCAGTCCCGTGCCAGACCTACTGCCAGCCGGCGCTCGGCGGGATGTGATCCAAGCCATCACAGGCAGCAAGTAATTCCATCCCAGTGCTCACCAGTGACTCAGGTGGGTTGCAGAAGCTCTTCTTCCACTTCTGGCTTGCAGCGCCTGGGCTCTCTGAACTGAAACCAAAGGGAAACCGTCAGGGGAAAAAGTGCTTTTTGATGACAGTGAGAGCACACCAGGGTTATCTGAATCAATTTCCTGCTTACGCTAATGCCTGGCCAGCGTAGGTAGGGGATGAGGGATGCTTTCACTTCTGCCTGCTCGCAGCTAACAGCAAGGGGAAGGCAGCCTGTCTTGATGCACTCTGAGATTTTTCAACACACGTGCGAACTAATGCTGTTTTAAAGGCAGGCTTATGCTGCATAACGGTGCTCTTGTGGCAGACACACAGTGCCTGCAGTAAAGGGATTTTCACCGCAACAGGACACACACAAAAGCCCCCCAATCTATGGAGACTGAAAATCTACATATTAAAAAAACTGGACTTCCGTATACTGAAATAAATAGAATTAATTCTGGCTACACGCAAAAAGAAGTAGTATGAATCACTAGAAGATTAGCCCAAGTCCTATAAACAGTTATAAATGAGTGGGAGCTCAATGGCAGCAGAGTACAAAGAGCTCCCAGCTGCACCTTCCTACCACTTTACATCCCAGCCCCATCTGCACCAATAGCTGCATAAGCAAAACACTTCTGGAACAGCTCTTTATATGCAGATGCTTTAACCTCAATGGAAATAAGCCAAGGGGGAGAATTTTCATAAGATAAACAAACTTTATTAAATGTGGGCTATCCTATTTTAACCACCACCCCAAACTGAGCCCAAACATTTTCCATTAAAATGCTCCCCACTTACTATTTCTAACTGTTCAGAAACTGAGCGAGGCATGAGCAAAACATAATAATAAGGAGAAAAATCAGTATAGGCATGACTTACTAGGATATAAAACGGCATTAACATTTTAAAGCCATGTTCAAACAGCTCCCCTCCAGCAATGCTGCTGCCTATCTGTGGCACCAGCAGTCAGAATGGACACAGGCCATAAGCAAACCTGATGGCACATTGAACTACTGTGGACAGATTAATTTCTTTTAGCCACAAAACCATACTTTCTGCACACAGAAAAAAACCCATTCCCTAAAACGTGGGTAGTTTTTTTAAAGAGAATATTTTTTTTCCTGTTTTCTCTCACATGAAGCCCAATCCCTCTGAAAGGTCAGCACATCACCCCATGAGCTATGAGTACACCACTATACCAGGCTGCAGCACCAGAACTTCCAGGACAGCAGACCTGAGGCACAAGCACTGGGTGCCACCCATGTGTTTTAGACTGAAAAGGGCAAATATATCTGTGTTATCACAGATTTGGTCATCATGTGTGGACAAGAAGACAGGATCTGCTGTCCAGCAAATGGGGGCTGAGAGCATGGCTTCTGCCAGGTTCACGGCATGAGGGGAGGGTAACACTCAGCTACCCTCTAGGATTAGGGTCTTAGTAAAAAGCACTGTGGTTGCTTCCTCACTTAACATGCCTCCATGAAATACATATAACAGGGCGTAGAAAGAAAGTTGTACACCTACATTTCTATAGCTCTAGTTAAGCTCTACTGCTTTGCCTGAAGGCACCTGGTAGGGACACATCTTAGAAGATGTCCTGTCCCTCTCTCTAAAATTAGCTACCTTTTATGGTACATCAGAACTGGAAGCCTGTCTTAGTCATGGTGGGAAAAGTTTGTCAAATTTAGAGGCCTAAGATCAAGTCATTTCATTGGCAGCTGACAGGCAGAAATATGATGGAGGGGAATATACCTTGCATTATAATGACCCCCTCCAAGATGCCTTACAAACTAGGTAGGTTAGCTGCCTCCAGTATTTTTTAATTGAAGTAACAAAGTTGTAAGATTTACTGCTTACTGTAAGGCCTTCCACAACAATACTGTATTTCGGGGACAAGAAATATATGCCCTAAATCTTAACATACAGAGTGTGACAGGTAACAGAGACTGCTAAAGAATGACTCAAAATATCTATACAGTTTGAAATACATAACTAAGATACAGAAAATTATATGAAATCATGGGAAAACCAGCAGATTAAGACATCTGACATCATGGAGGGATCGTTCTTGTCCCTTCCAACCCAAGAAGAGTTACATTTCAACTGCTGACAACAAAACACACTTGCAGAGTCCCTATGGGGGAGAAGAACCCTGTCTGCATTATGTTTGTCACCCCAGCACAGAGGCTGTGGAGGGAAAGGATCCCCTACTGCACCAACACTGACCCACCAGTGATACTCAGGGCTCACTCCCACTTCACCTGGCATCACATCAGCCTCAGGAGCTGCTCTGCTCTTGTCCTAATCACTTAAAAACTGCAGTGCAGTGACCAGCTGGTACCCAGGAGAGAATATTTCTAACAGCAACAATTTCCTATTGGATATGTGTCTGAGCCCCTGCAGGGGATGTTGCTGCAGAGGACAGCAGAACCAAATGTTTTCTTTTGTATATAGACAGCACTATCCTATTCAAATCCCGGTATCACCTTATTGTCAAGGCACAGTAAAACCTTACTAAGCAAGCATCAGTTTGCTAATCCCATAGGCAAATTTTCACTAAGCAGAGTAAGATGGTAAGGTTTCCTTTGCATAGAGGTACAGTCAAGCATTACAATAAATCCCCATAAGACTAGACTTCATCGGGTTTTTAAGGCATAGATTACAACACAGATAGCATTAAAAAAAAAAAATAAAAAAATACACTCTTAAAACCAATGAAGTGTGTCTGGTGCTGAAGCAACTGTGATTTTACAGCCAGTTTATTTATTTGCTACATCTACTTTCCCCCCTGGATGTTCAAAAAATAATTAATTAATTTTGTATTATCAAAAATCTCACTATGCCTATTCAATATTGTTACAATAATACAGAAAACTTTTGCCTTAAAATAATCACACAGCTGGAAAATAACTTTGTTCCCATCAGTTCTCTAGCAGTCCCTGGCTTGCACCTTCCCAAGCACGAACAGAGATTTCAGTAACAAGGCTCCACCACTCAACCCTATGACATCGTGGCACCACTTTGCTGCTGCACGGGTAAACTCAGTTCCCGAAATGTTTTGGGGTCTGTAGCCTTCCCCTAACACAGCCCTGTGCCCCTCACACCCCTGTGTGCCCCAGTGCACCCCTGAAGAGCCCATTAGAAATGAGAAATAATTCTAGCAAGGTTAAGCTCCTGCCAGCATTAACAAGACACATTTTGGTAAAGCCATACCTGGAAACTGAAGCTGGTCCTCAATGGGGAGAAAATGAGAAAGAGAAAGAGAGACAGAGTGCACCAGCGTAAGCTTTGTGGTTAACACAACAGTATGAGCATTTTAAAGCAGCAAGGGAGCGGAAATCCCCCAGAGTAGCTTTGAAAAGATCACGTATAAAAATGTTTTAAAAGCATCAAGATAAAAGGCAAGCCACTAAAAAGTATTTTGCCTTACTGCAATGAGGTAGGGACTGCAGATTTTACCATCTGGAGCAATACCAAGGTTACCAAGGATGTTTCTCACAGTTTTTATCCATGGTACAGAGTAGTTTTCACCTTTCACAAAAGCGTTAAGTGATGTGATCAAAGAAAAAGTACACGGGCAGCAGGAAACACATAAGGACACAAGGAAAACCCAGGTCCAATCCTGTGAATCCCTCCACGGCAGCCTTGGCGAGCCTGGGTGAACCCACTTGCTGCAGGAAGTGAAGCTGCGGCTCACGGAAGAAACAGCATTGACTCGGTCACATCAACTCATGCTGCAGGCTGCATGGGCATTTCACATTTAAACAGAACCTTCAAGCTAAACTAAAATCTGTTTCAAGAAAATATAAATTTATACTTGGGTATGTAATAATTTAAGTGAGCATAAACCTAATGATTTTGTAGCCAGAACTTAATTGTGCACTCAGGATTCCTGGCAGCCTTCAACTCCGCTGACTCTGCATCAGCCTCCCTTGCCAGCCCAAAACGTGCTGCCCTTGTGGCACTGCCATGGGCTCCATCTCCTCCCCCACTCTTTCTTTATCCTTCTCTGCCCCCTTCCCTTGCTTTCTGGTTTCTTGTGGTTTTTTGGGTTTTTTTTGTTATCCCCTAAAGTAAGGTATCTGATTTTCTATAAAAGTAATGATTTTTTAAGTCTCTTGTTAGTTAAAATACTAATTTTCCAAGGAAAGCTTCTGTTCTATCTTGTAGTAAATGCAACATATACCCTCTTTAGCCTTTTCCTCTTAATTAAGCTTGCTCCCAGAGCATTTCTAATGTATTTCAATTTCCATCTGCCCTCCCAGGAGGTAGCTCAAGCTACTGCATGTTTTCCTGAACCTTCCCTGAAGCTCTGGAACAGACTAGTCATTGCATCATGAAGTCAGTGGCAAAAGGAAAGGCATCAATTTGCAGGCATGCTGCTTTGTTACAGGATCAATTAAATTGATCTAAGTTGGATTTCTAAGCTCACTTCTACAGTCCAGGTTTTTAAAACAGAAGGTGTCCTTTCATCCTTGCCATGAACACCTGTCGTCAGTGTGCTTCCTGGCCAAGCTGTAGACTACACACCATCTCTGACCAGGCTGACACCAGAACAGCAAAACAGCTTGTATGTGGGCTTTCCTTGAACCTGGCAGCTCCAAGGGAAGGACACATCCGGATGGTTTTGTCAGGAGGAGACAGTGCTGCACAGTGTAATGCCCTGTAAGCACAGCTCCAGGAAGCACCATCTGCTTCTGGGAAGCTTTGGGGAAAACCCCAAATGGAGAAGTTGAGTGGGAACAGGATCTTAATTTTAAACAATCCGTATCTGCAGATGAGTAGAGAGCAACAGGCCAGTGTTATTGTTCACTATCAGTCCGGCACCAACTTCAGTGCTGAAACCCTGACAGGGTTTCAAGCAGATTCAAGGGGATGAAGTTGAGTGAAAAGACAGACAGCAACAGCTTTTAGGAAACCAAATGAAGGAAGAGACATAAGAACAAAATAAACAGAAGTTACTGAAAAAAAGTAACAGTAATGGATAGAGAACAAGACCACTAATAGGTTTTAATTTTTTATCTTTTGGTGTATTGAAGCCAAAGTGAGTCCTCACTTTTCCTAGCAAATAATAGGCCATTACACATTTTGCAGAGCTAGGTCTTTGGGGCTTTCAAATTCATGTTTTTTTCTCTGCCCCATGGGGACACACTATCCAGAACTTCAGTTGGTTTGGCCATGAAGTGATTCTCAAGGCTTAAGAGATTCTTGGTTTTAATTTTCCACACCCCAACCCTTTGACTCAGTCTTAGTGAAGAACTTCACCAGTATCTGTACAGAAATCTATGAATCAACTCAACAGTTATTCATTTGAATTCATTAGGATGAGCTCAAATTTTGTTCTAACACACATGTCTGATGACATATAGAACACATTTTTCTAGTCACAGTCATCACTGAAAACGTAACTTCTAATGCCAAATCCCAAATGATATTGGGGACCCCATGAACTTGCTGTTGAGAAAGCAATGACAGCGAAGATTGTCACCATTTTCTTTTCCAAACAAACCAACCAACAAACAAACAAACAAACCCAGACAGAAAGGATGTGTTCTTAAGAAGGCCTTCCCTTTAGGACAGATATACAGAGGTAAGAACAGGAGCAGTGCTTTCACATGGCCCCTTCTCTAAGGGTGATCAGCAGCGGGAAGCTGTGCTGCTGCCTGCCCATGCACGCTGCCACAACCAGGCAGCAGCACAGCAAGCCCAGGCACTGCCACAGGCCTGGATGAATGCCAGAACATGCCACAGGGGCCTGCTATGAGGGGTGGAAGGCAGGACCACACCTTTTGCTATCAGGCAAGATGCCATGAAGAGGGATGCTAAACATGCTGTGAGCAGCATCCAACCCCGATCTCACTGTTGGCACCAGTTTTAGCTTTATTGCTTCCAGCAATTAACAACATTGCTGTTTCCAGTGACATTAAGGTGCATCTCAGGTGTCATCAAGATCCAAGTTTGTAATTCCTCAGTGAAAAACTGCCATGACACAAGGTTCAATGACAATGACAGTGACACAGACAAATGCACAAGCTTTATTTTCTTTACAAGGTGTGCCCAGTAGACTTCCATAATATCCTTCATTGAATATATGATCTGGCAACTGCTTGTAACTGCTGTTTCTAAGGAAATATTGATAAATGAAACCCCTGATTTTTTGTTTCTTTCATAGTTAGAAAGGGCCACATTCCAATTTCAAGTGTATGGATATAGGAGACAAGACTGAGAACCATCATCTTCTGCAAAATAAGTTCACAGCAACATATTTGCCCTTAGAGAATCCCTGTATGCAAACATCAGTATATTACACACAAAAACTTTCTGTATCAGTCCACTCCCAGAGACAAACATGCTTAACTACAGAGCACTCTGGGCAGTCCCATGTCAAAACCACTGTGGTTTAGGGTGCAGACAGTTTCTCACACACTTGTCTATTTGCTGCAAGATCAAGCTGAGGAGACTCTGGGAATTTTTGCAACATTTTTATTAACAATGCAGCATGACTCAAGTTTCTTCACTTTCCTGAGCCCAGCCACACACCAGGGTAAAGAGGTTAGCTTCTTTCCTGGTCTGAGAGGAGAGAGTGGAACAACTGCACATTGCAGCCCAAACAGGTATAGATAAGGCACTGATGACTAACAGTGTGATTGTTAACCTTTCACAGTTTTTTTGCTACCTACTGCCTCAAAAGGATCAGGAGATCACGAAAAGTTACAACTCATACAAACTGCCTGAAGGGCCAGAGAGAGGAACACCTCTCCACAGTCAAATAATTACTGATGATAAATTATGTCTATTTATGCAAAATCAAAGGGTCAGACAAAGAACTGAAGGTGATAGAGGGCTAATAGGACACAAGTAAAGCACCCTACAAGTCTGCAATTGCCCGCTGAAGGGATTAGGCAAAGTGACCAAAGCAATACATGGCACAGAATGAAAAGCTCCTGACCTATCCCATAGCTTTGACAGCTGTGCTCCTGTCTTAGGTTACCTGATCAGGAAGCCTGTGTGGGGAAATGAAGAACTGTCCAGTTTCTGCTCTCTGCACTTAACTGAAATTCTTTTTGACAAAAGTCTTCAACAGCAGCTTTCTAGCTTTAAAATCTTGTCCCTTCCTGGATGTCATCCCTCACCCTTTCAAAGCTCTATAATTACTACCATGCCCTCCAAAGTTTCTGTGAGCACCCCAAGTTTTTCTCTTCTTTCATGTTACTTTGAATCTTATCTTTCAGCACCTTACACCTCTTCCGCTGTTTCCTGACAGCTACTTACAGATGTGCCCTATCACCACAGACCATCTTCCTACAGAGGCTGAACTCTCAGACTCTCTGATATCTGGGCTGTGGATGACTACCAGACTAGAGATAGCATGCTGCCCTCAACCTTCCCCCACAGGCCTTCTTCTGCACAGCCCTTGTGTCCCAACATGACACAACCAGCACATAATCTAATCAGCTCCATAACCATCATCTCTCTTTCAGGCTTGAAGCATTAGATTTTCACAGTATCTCATCAGCTTCTCCTTCACATCTCTGCATGATACAGTATTTCCTGTCCACTAATGCAAATAAAACTCTTGTCCATCACCATCATCCTCTGGTTTTTCATAGAATCAAGGGTTTGGGTTGGAAGGGACCTTAAAGACCATGTACTTCAAACCTCCCAGCCATGGGCAGAGACACCCTCCACTAAACCAGGCTGTTAAAAGTCTCATCCAGCCTGGCCTTGAACACTTCCAGGAATGGAACAAACACTGATTTTCAAACACTTATTTCTCTTAAAATGTAGTATTTTGCTCATTTATCCACCCTGGGTGCAGCTGCAGGGATCATTTTTCTAAGCCACAGCTATAGCCACATCACTTCTCTCACTGTCCCTCTAGTTTCCTACTGCACCAAAACCTCTTCACTTTCAAAGCCTGTTCTAGTCTTCCTCCACTTGCCCCTGCACCCATCCAATGATATAAAAGGACTGGTTTCATCTCTGGCCAAATGATAACAGGCTCTGTTGCCCCCTTGTTACGTATTCATGCAAGTGCGTGCTGAGATTTTTCTTAGGGATATTAGCAGGCTATTCTACTTCAAATCTCTTCTCCAAGACCTCCTTTGCCAAGCAGCTGGGAATAACTAGCTTCTGACTATCACACTGGTCCAGAGGGTTGCACTGTCTCCTATTGCCCTTGCACGCAGGCACATCCCTCCCTCCTGACTTGATAAACTCCTTTCAGCCAAGGGCTGTGGTTTTGCCCTCTGCTCGCACAGCACCTGGCACACCGAGGTCCTCAGCCACAGTAAACACTTCTGCAACAACAGAAATAAAATAAGATGGTCAAAGCTAACAGCTAACAGTTACCCTGGCTGGTCTTAGGCTGAGTGCAACACATGACCACCACGGCTCACACTAAGCTCAAAAGCAAAAATGAACGCAGCGCAGTCCTTGGAAGAAATAAGATGAAATGCAACACCAGCCAGGCCAGTGCTCATGCACAAGGACATCCCAGAGTGCCTCAAGTCTACCTTCATCACTAAACCTACGTGCTCTGTGTGCAATCAGCTGGCATGGTTTAAAAATACAACTGTGTTACTGCTGCCAGCCTGGAGATGTGCCTGACCTGAATACACCCAGCTATTTTTAGTGCATCACTGCACTCCTTTCAGCCATCCCATATTTATAAAACGGAAGTTATGAGGAAAGTTGTTCTTGGTTGGCATCAGGACGGCACAGCCAAGCTAACAATAGGCAAAGCAATTCAAGAAGTGCCAACAATAGGAGCTTCATTTCTTTCCTTCTAAATATGAAGAGTGTTGAAAGTATATGGTTAAAGCCTGCTGCCTCAAGATGCTCCCAGAGTGCTGTTAATCAAGGAAAACGAGAGGACTCCCCGCACAGGAACAGAGGGGAAATTCCCTCTCCCCAGCAGCACTCACTTGACCCCAGCAGGGATGCTTGTTACAATTCCTTGCAATCTGAAAAGATCAGAACCGCTGCAAAGGTTCGTTCATCCGAGCAGTCCCTTCTTTGTTTCCCTCCCAGCCTCCCACATTTCGGCCCTGCCAACCTGTGGGGCGGGCACCGGGCCTGCCTTTCCCCCCGGCATTCCCGCGGNGGGCGGGCGGGGAGACCCCGGCGGCGCTCCCGGGCTGGGAAGGCAGCAGCGGCATCCTCCCGCCTCCTCAGGAACGCCAGCGCCCTTTCTCGCCACCGCCGGCCCCGGGTTCACCGCACCGCCCTGTAAGACTCGATGAGGTCAGGAGAGCAGTCCCACGCAGGTGACGGAGTTAGTTTTCCAGGAGGAGCTGACGCGAGCCCACGGCGGGGNTATTTTTAGTGCATCACTGCACTCCTTTCAGCCATCCCATATTTATAAAACGGAAGTTATGAGGAAAGTTGTTCTTGGTTGGCATCAGGACGGCACAGCCAAGCTAACAATAGGCAAAGCAATTCAAGAAGTGCCAACAATAGGAGCTTCATTTCTTTCCTTCTAAATATGAAGAGTGTTGAAAGTATATGGTTAAAGCCTGCTGCCTCAAGATGCTCCCAGAGTGCTGTTAATCAAGGAAAACGAGAGGACTCCCCGCACAGGAACAGAGGGGAAATTCCCTCTCCCCAGCAGCACTCACTTGACCCCAGCAGGGATGCTTGTTACAATTCCTTGCAATCTGAAAAGATCAGAACCGCTGCAAAGGTTCGTTCATCCGAGCAGTCCCTTCTTTGTTTCCCTCCCAGCCTCCCACATTTCGGCCCTGCCAACCTGTGGGGCGGGCACCGGGCCTGCCTTTCCCCCCGGCATTCCCGCGGGACGGCGGCCGTGGCGCATCCCTTGGCGGACGGGAAGGGCTGTGCTCAGGGGGCACCCCCGCGCCGGCCACAGCTCCCGGGGCGCAAACTTCGGCTCTGCCACCCGCGCCTCCCTCCCCAGCGGAACCGCGCCGCGGGAAAAGCACTGCCCCGCGCACGCTTCCCTCTGCTCCGCGGCGGCAGCACAGCCACTTCAGGGAGGCGTCGCCCACCATC
>VWZF01006901.1:1207562-1231257 GCA_013396755.1 Sclerurus mexicanus
GATGGTGGAAGCTGCTGTCTCTCTACCCTGCCCAGCCCAATGAAAGATTGCAGCAGGACACTGGACTCCTGTTTCCAGATAAATTCTAGGAGTAGAACATGCATGAGATTTAATAAGTTTGGTACAACAGCTCATTCAGCCTTCAGAATACTCTGAAAGAAGAGCATTTAATGAGCTAGTATCTTTTTAAACAAGAAAGTGTGTTCTGGGAAAACCACGAAGAGAAAAAACATTTACATTTTACAAGTGTGTGAAATGATTCTACCGTTATCTAAACAGGGCCAAAAATTCTGAACCTAAAGTCATTATTTTCATTCACTAAAAGGTAAAAAAAACCCGAAAAACCCCCCAAAAATTCACACACACAAAAAAACCCAACACTACATTTAAGTCTCCTACAATATTATCTATTCCTAGATTTGCCAGACTACTTTCCTGTAGTAAGATGCTTGACTATAAAGAACTGTAATAAAATAAATAGAGTAAAAATCAGTTAAACAAAATCTTGGTGTGTTGAACATTTATTCATTTAAGAAGTTAGCTTCCTTCAACAGTTATTTGTATAGAGGAGGGCTGCATTGTAGGCATTGTTCTGCTGTACAAGTCTTCGGCATAAAAATATCTTTATACAGGTGGTCATTTATGTTGTTCCAGTTCTAATTATTAGCTTGCTCCTCTGGAAAACCGGTCTGATACCTGTGAAGGCTTGCTCTTTTCTCCCCTTCATTATTTGGAAAAAAAAAAAAAAGTACACTGATACAATTTTTCAGATGTGGGAGTTAGCGTAATTCTGCTTTATTTCTTCAGTGCAGAGTAGACTGAGATTCTGTCTGAATTCCAATGAGCGAGGGTGGCTGCTGGCCACTAACCGTGGTTAACACTGGCCTTGGGTTTAGACGAGGAGGCATGGAATTAGCTGGGCGGATGAGCGGTGGGGGAGGCTGATTTAGAGTTGGCCGTGGCTGAATAAATCGCGCCTGCTGTTGAAGTGGCGGAGGCTGACGATGGAGAGCAGGAGCAGCAGGAAGTGCTGGACGAAGTAACGGGGGTGGCTGATTTAAAGTTGCCATGGGAGCGGCAGGGGCTGGGGCAGATGCCTGTGCTGGAGGTGAAGGGCCTAAACACTGAGTGGCCGGAGTGCTTTGTGCCTGCACAAAGGACAAAGACAAGACTGCATGAACAGCCACCCCAGCCAGAACGTGACGTAGTTGGGCTGCCACTGTCCACTACACAGGAAACAGCATTTAAAAAATAAAACCAAAGAACTGAGAAGTTACTGAAAAGAAATCACCAACCAAAACATTATAGACAGCAGAACTAAAAATATTTATGAAGTAAGTCTTCTTCTAGAACAAGAACTGTATTTTAACAATAAAACAGTAATGTGATTGTCACTATCAAAGGTGCAGTCCTGCTCCCAGCTGGTTAACGACATTGGCTGAAGTTCTATGCAAGCTCATCATCATTCTTTAGAATGCGGTTTGCCACTCCACACCAGTTAACCTTACATTTTTATCACTAAATAAAATGCTGTTCCTCAACCCATGCTTACTTATTTCTGGTACACAAAACACACCTCATCTTCTTCATCAGTGCTCTTTCCTGATGGCACATTAGAAGTATTTTTTGTGTCCTCCCCTAAAGCAGAAGCATCACCATTAGAAGCCAGGGTTCCTTGTTCCGCTTCCCATTCCTGCAATACCTCCTCTAAGTTAAACCGACGCCTGTAGTTTACAAAGAAGTTCTTCACTTGGCCAACAGTCTTGTTGCCAATTACATCTGCAATAGCTTGAAAATCTTTACCATATTTTCGGACACCTGGAAGGCAAAGTAAATAACATAGCTGTGAAGAATCAGTCAGACACAGCTACGTGTGATGTATTTATAGAGAGAACCTATGGGACCTGCAAACCAAGAACTCACTAATTAGGAGGAACTCTCAATTAGGAGAAGGCCTCAACTTCCATTAAAACAAAATATTTTTTTAATTGCACAGCTATCAACATACAAATCAAGAACTTTGTTAAAAGGTCATTACCCATTCTTCTTAAAAGATCCTGACTTACTCACCAAGCCTCTCAACCTAAACCCACAGAGATCTGGCCTCTGACAAATAAAGGAAGTCCTTCGTGGTGCTCGCAGTAAGAAGCCCAAGACAAGCTCAAGATGAGAGGAAGGGGGACTGAGCAGGTGTGTTTAGCTGTAAACAGGGTATAACACTAGAAATGTCAAGTGACAAACACTGATAGCTTCTACAGGTTCCCTCCATGTGAGCTGCATGCAGATGTTCCTTTTCCCACCACCAGTGCAGAAGGAGTGGTAGAGGGCAGCAGCTCCTGGACCAAACACAGGGCAGAACAGGGGGGCACAGTTAAGTCACAATACGCCGCTCATTCCTGCACTTGTGACATGCTCTGTTGCGAGGAGATGCAGAGCAACTGTCAAGCATTCACCTGACAAAAGTCTTTTTGAAGATTTCATTCATCATTTGAACTGGGTAGAAAAATCTGGGGCTTTGGGACAACCACCTTGGAGGATGCAAATGTATATAAGCTATTGGTGCCTGTTTATGAGATGGCCTAGCAAAAGCCTCCAAGAGCTAGCTCCCCAGCAAGAAGCAGCATGACAGGAGATCTTTGCATCATTCTCTTCATTCATTTTTATATGGACAGCAGGAGTCACTTTTGTTTACAAGCACTTCACAAGAAAATCCCAACATGTACTTTAAAAAAAAAAGTTCTAAACCTATATTTGCATATAACACAAAAAACCCTTGAGTACAACTTTCCCTAGGTTATAACCTGAAATTGGAATTATAATAAAGTATATTGATTTTGTTATATTTAGAGTATGTGTCTGGTTCCTCCTTTCTCCTGCTTAAGAAAAAAAATCCTCAAGCTCTCCCACATCCTAGAACACAGCTTTTAGCTTCACAAGTATATTTTTAATTACAAATGTCCAAAAGTTTGGAGACTAAAAGAAATAAACCAGCTTTATTCCAGAGCAAGTAAACAGAAGACTCATTTTTTTGCTCTCAGATACATGAGCGAATTACAATTTGACTTTTCCTGTGAAGCTCCTGATAAGTAAACTCATTTGGAACATATTACAGTGCTTAGAGGATAGGCACTCTGTCTCATTACAGGAAAAGAAATTTATGCCTGATTTTATGCCTCACTCAGAAAGGGAAGCAAAGGATTCAGAAAGTGAGAGTTGTTTCAAATCTGAAAGCTATGTTCCTTTTCAGCTTAATTGTGAAGAGTGTGACCTCCAGCTTGTTCTGCTCTTTTCTCCTTTCCTCATTATTAGGCACTTCTCATGTGGTAATGCACACTCACTGCAATTTAAGAGAAAAGTTCAGCTCCAGGATAGTAACAATTTCTGTAGCTGAAGCTGATGTTCCAGCTGTCAAAAGCCCAGCTATATTATTTAAGATATTTTCTGGGGCATATAAAAGAATATAACCATCCTGATTGCAAGAACCTTGTAAAGATATCAGAACCACATGGGAGGGCATGTATCTAGGCAAAGCAAAGACAGGGATTTGGCTCTGTGCTTTATCAGCTGTACAAAGTGCCAGCTATACTCCTTAAAAGCTGTGTGCACCCATGGAACACTCCCTCTGGTGTTTTAATGTTCAGTGGCTAACCTACCATTAATACACTTACTAATTTATAATGGACATTAAATATTCACCACAACATACCTAACATCCTGTAAAATTAATCAAATGAACAAAGTGCCCAGCAGAACAAAGCACATTTCTGTTTGAAACCCAATTCAGACTCTTAGTGATTTCACCCTTTTCTGCTACTATGCTGTCTATACTTCTTCCTTCCCTTAATCTGAAAAATAACTGCGTCTGTTAGCTAACTTCAACCAAAGTTGTCAAACATAAGGTCTTAAAGAGACTATTTCTGAGCACATAGCTTGAAAACAAGGTATCTTGCCTTCACCAAGAACCCGACTTGAAAACAACCAAAAAACAACCAAAAAAGCCTAAAGAAAATAAAATTTCTTTAATTTAGCTACACACAGCACTACTCATTTTGGATTCTTTTCAGAGTGTTATTTACTAAAATCCTTTCAAGCTGCATCAGAAATAGAGGAAATTCACTGCATGTTTGTGAAAGTTTTACATATAAGGTGCTGGCGTATCTGGAAGAGTTGATGCCAATCCACCATCCCTGTCAAACTGGTGCACATTACTTATGCATCTTTACCCAAATTCAGGGCTAAACACCACCCAAATTATTTCTCCAGTGTTTATTCCATTATTCAATAAAAATAATTTTATTAGGTTGCTGAAAAGTGAAGCTCAGAAAGGACAAACGCAGAGTCACTTCACATGTATGAATGTTTTCCTCCTGGCTCATTTACAAGTAGTCCTGATCAAGGGAATTCTTCAAACTCTGCAAAACTTTGCTCAGCTGCAAAGGTGCACTGGAACACAGGAATGCTCTTGATTACAATGTCTCATCTTGAATGTCTAATGGAGAGAAACTCATAAAACTAAGTTTGATGCTGTTTAAACTGCTCAATGTTTTTTGGCACAGCAAACACTGAGAGGCACACAGAACATTACTCTGGGTCCAAAGCAATATAATACAGCACCACAACGAGGCAGAAATAGTTAACAGCAACCTCTGGGTTATGAGAGCTGCAGATTTACTGTGATGGGGTTAGAGTGCTTCCAGCAACTCTCATGCAGAGCTAGATCGCAGTTGTCCCAACTGTTTTCCAATGCAATGCTTTTATAGTCATGCACTGCTTTTCAGTCCAAATTTTGTTTCTGTTGTCTTGGACAAGCGTTAAAACATTTTTGCAATTGCACTTTCATATGGCCAAGATCTTCGTTTGAAAATATGACTGCGCTTGTACATTTCTATACATAAATTTGTAATTTAAGAACACTATCTGATGAACTAGCCCATTACATTCAATAACAACTCAGACAAAACTGAACTGTTACCTGATAAATTATACTGCAAATATATTGGCTCAGAGATCATAAGTCTGAGGTCACAACCCCACTGCAGGCACCCACACTGCTTTTAAGATTACACACAGCTCTATTTGAAGATGGGTTTCTTCATTACCCCCTCTTTAGTTGCTGGCAATCTCTTGAGATTAGCCCACAGGTAAGAAGAGTTTTTTCATGTTTAGGAAAAACAGTACCAAAATTATATTACTGCAGATTATTTTTATGATATCCAGGGTTGGATATAAAGTCCAAATTCAAGTGAACAAATCACAGAAGTGCCACCTACCTGCTTAATGCTTATGAGATTTGTAAAATTATTAAAAGCATATGCCAAAATGTATCAACACATTTGATGAAACAAATCTATTTTCAAGGTACAAACTAAGTGTCCCCGCACTCAACTTAACTTCCAAGTTCAAGCCTAACACACATTATGGTAGCTTTTAGTACAAGCATGGCTGCCGCCTTCTGAAAACAAAGTCAGGGCAAAACACAGCCTGGCTCCTTCATCCTTTAGCCTGAGGGACAGAGGTTAATACCTACAGCACTCTCATTCCAGGACAGAGAGACTACTAGAGGGCAGTAGGTAAGGGAGGGATAATAAGAATACTTTGTTTCTGACATTAAGGTTCTCTCCCATCTCCATTTTAGACAGTGACAAAAGAAAGGGACTATAAAGGAAACAATACATATAAGAAGCACATGTAAATACAGTGAAAACAGATTTCTTCCACAAGGCCTGATTTCTCACCCTACCCTTAAGTAGTGCAGTTGACTGGCTTTATAGAACACAAAACATCCTCTAGGAAGAGACCAGAAGACTAGAACTCCTCTCCAAGGAGTCACCACCAACCCTTCCTCTCTTTTGCTCATGCTCCAGTTTCATTATTTATCTTGTCAGTACTGTAGCTGAATGTATTCTTATGACTTCCCAAACTATGCTTAGTGAGAACTTTGATAACTAAACTATGAAAAGGCAAGATGGCTTGAAACCTTTCATGCTAAGGCAGGCACAATGACCCTGGATATCCCCCACTTCTCCAGCAAGCATTCTTCTTACTAGACTATCATAGTAGAGACAGGCATCTCTTTCAGTTGTATTTGGGAACAAAATTATTATCTATTCAGCTGAGAGGATTAACTTAGGACAGAGAATGGTTTGGAGATGCAAATCCAAGCATGAGGCATGTAAGTTGAAAGGCATGATGTCAAACACACCATGCTCTTTCACATTTCCATTCACAGTTCAAAATAAACCTAACTTTAGGCTCAGTTATCTCACTAATAACTACTGGGTATGGCATGTCTGACAACTTTACACTGATATCCTGATCCACTGAGCATTTTATACTAAAACTCAGTCTTTCATTTTAAAGTTAGAGAATACAGAGAAATAAAGCAGATATATCATCTCTATAAAAGATGACTCATAGAAGTGAGTGAATATATAGTGTCTTCAAGACAGCATCTCCAGGTATCTCCCTTACATGTTCCTTGATTGGGCAGTGCATGTTAAAGCAAGACAAGAGTTGGTTTTCCTTGATATAAACAAAATAAATGCAAGTTAACTGTATGAATAGCCTACTAGAAAATGCTGGGTTTTTACCAATAAGACTGTTAATCAAGTATCCATATCCAGCTTCAGACTCTTAAAAGGCCTCTGCTGTGTAGGTATCTGCTCTTTTATTCCCTCATGAACAGAGAAAAGGAACTGTAATGCAGAATTACATCTGCATTTTCCTACTTTAAGAATATGGAAAGTCTTAAATGTTTTCTTCAGATTTTATTACTTCAGTCTTCCACTTTAAAGAAATTCATGTAAAGTGATTTAGAAGATAATCAAAAGGACTTTCTGGTACTAATACAGTTGTTAAACCCTGCTTAGCTTTTCTCTTTGGGATTTAATATGGGTTAACAGAAAGACGAGTGTCATGTTGCTTGAATGAATGCTCTAAATATTCTCCCTAGTTTTGCTGCTTTCCCAGTGACCAGATAAATTTTAGCTTTTCATTAGAGGCAATACAAGCAAGCCTGAGTACCTCTGCAAATCCTTTGCATCAGATTTCAACTTGCTGCTACTATTAACATACCTTGTACTGCAAGAAGCTGCTCTTCTGTGGTCCAACGGGCATTGATTTTCTGATTAGACTATTAAAATTAGAAAAATGGCACAAAGATCATGAAGTTGTTTCAACAGCCACAAAATATTTAAGCAATGTATTTTACTTGTGCTACATTTTGCAAAATAGGTAAAAGTTTCTTGCTTATAAACCATAACTTTATAGTTTAATATGGTTCTCATGAAGAGGAAGTAGTATTTATGAATCTGAGCTTAGAACTATACCAGTAGTTTTTCCTCCGTTTTACTGCAGTTCTTAGTATAAGCTATATCAGAACTTATGCACAAGCTAATGATCTTTACAGAATTTGAATTTATAGTTACATTTATCTAAACTATTAGGACTTAGTGTCTAGAGCATTTTGCATTCATGTTATGTTTTATATCCAAGCCTTTAAAACCAGCAAAGGATACTTCAATAGTAATAAATCACTCACTTCAGATGCCCAAATGTATATATAGTCACATTTTCACACAGTACATAGAATTTATTGCTGGCAATCTACACTACCTGTTTTTAATCCACACACCCTCCCCCCCCATGTATAAGGGCTCAATTTCATCTCCCTATTATTATGAACAGACGTGACATTTTAGGGTTTTTTTCTGTTTCTTTATTTAGGCAGTTACCATAAAGAAGCCTACAACTAATTTCTTGTAAAGAAGCCAAGCTCACCCCTGCATGTAATTCAGTGGATCCTGTTTAAGCTGCTGCTGAAATACAAACACTATGCTGCAGCAAAACACGCTTCTGCAGCTTCCCACTAATGTAAGTGCAAGGCCACAAGTTTTAATATTTATTCTGATTTACCTCAGGAGGTTTGAATTCTTCAATCCCGCCTTCCATTTTCTGTTTAAGTGCACTGTTTACTTGCTTAGCATTTTGAACCTTGGTCAAAAACAACAAAGTTAATCAGCTCCACAAAGAAAGTTGGTCACTTTACACATATATCTTCACTAGGATTGCCACAAGTGTACCTCCTAAGTTAGAAAGAGAAATATTATGGTTTAAGGCTTCACTACTTTTAACTGTTTTAAATAAATAAATAAATAAACCCACAAAAAAATCCCAACTGAAAACCACAGCACAGTTCACTATGGAGAAAAAATATTTAAGCCAGTTTTTCAAAAGAACAGTTTGTCTGCAAGAATATTAAAAGTTGGACATAACAAACAAGTTTTGATAATGATGCATATGCTCCTGAAGAATGCAGATTATTCTAGACACAAAACTTAATTCTTAGAAATACAAGATGTACTGCACACATTAACTTATTAACTTCTTCCTCCTCCAAAAAACAAACAAACAAAAAAAGAATATTCATGAGATGTTTCCAGTCAGCTCCTGACAGACTATGTTTATTACCCTTAGTCCATTCTGATTTTCTTTAAGGATGATTCTTGAAATTATTTTAAATATTTCTTAGTCTATAAAAAGGACAGAACTTCCAAATTGTATATATACATATCTATGAACCACTTAAATCTGACAGTGATGCACACAAGGTAACATAGGTAAGAAAATAGTTTTGCATACTATGGTGCACAGCTATTACAAGTGTTCTTAAGTATGGACACAAAAGCAGACAACTCAGTGGGAGATTCCAAAGGCTGCATCTCTGAGATCACTGCAAGAAAAAAAAAAAGAGAAACACAACCTCAAGGCTGTAACTCACCTACACTTAGGCTAAAGAGTGAAACCCACCTATGCTATTTAGCCCCAGAGTCCTGCTGTGGCAGAAAGAAGCATATTTCTCCTGTAAAAGAATTTAAGGGAACAAAACCCCAATGAAACCCTTTATTCACTCCAAGATTTTGCAACATGGCAGCCCTATAAGGAGGCAAAAATTTCAAAAGGTAAGCCTTGACTTTGTAGCCCCATCTCTCCTAGAAAATAAGCATGCTCATAACTGCTGTACCCTTAAAAACTGAACAGATTCCATGTTACATCTTTATGTGCCAAAATTTAACTTCATGCAAAGGGTGCAGGCAATTGTCCTCTTAAAGGTGAAGACTACAAAGCTTTTATAAATATAATAAGAAGTAGAAAAAAACATATCAATTCAAACAGAGAAGTAACTAGGCCCATGATTTCTACCCCTCTCATACTTTCATGGTATGTGGGGAAGGACATCCAGAAAAACGGCTATACAAATGTAACTTCCTCTGCTTCACTGGTCTTATTTTCACTTGTCACACAGATACTTATAATAAAGTTAAAAAAAAAATCAAATCAAATGTGACTTCATATTTTTTCCAGTCCCCAAATATGTAGCACTGTTCTAACATCATACTTCCACCTGCCATTTTTTTTTTTTAAAAAGTCATCTTGCTTCATTTTATCCAAAAGAACAGATGAATGTAAAAAACAAAACTGAAGAATAGCTAGTGTCCAGCATTTCTGGTGATAACTCTGGAATAAAACGAGGAAGACTCATATTAAAGAAGCTTCAGAATCTTCACAGATAAATCTTCAAAACCATTACAATCAGAACAAGCTGAGATGAAAAAAAACCAAGACCAATAACCCATGGTACCTGTCGCTTTAACGAGATTAGTTCCATATCCAGCTGTCTAAGAATTGTGTTGGCTGCATTGGGACTACAGGAAACAGCTATCACATCTTCCTGGGTCAGGTACATGCCTTTTGGTGGACGGCATTTGGAACGCTGAGAATGGTGGCGATGCTGCAAGCTCTGATACTCTCTTCTACCCAGACCTATTTTGCTGGTCTGAACAGGCTGCTCATTATTGCCCTTTAATTTACAAGAAATAAATAATTAAAGAATAACAGTATCTTGTATACAACTTTATAAAGTACGATGTAGCATTGCAATGTCATATTTAGGATAGAGAAAACCTAAGCTAACATCCTCCTCTGCATGTACTATCCACACGTCTTGCAGATGAGTTGATATGGAACATACCAGTCATCTGCTGGATAAGCTGCATTAGTCTAAAGAAGGTGTTTTCAAAACTTTTTTTTTTAACATGGCTGCAAACACAATAAATATTATAGAAATCCCAGTCTGAACACTCTAAAAGAGGGCACAAATTGAGACTCTCTTATGTACCCAGAAGGTATATATATATATATACACACACATATAATTTATCATGTTTAAAACAAGTAATCAGTGACTTTATACATTTATTTCTGGTCAGATAGGAAGAGATCAGGTAAAGATTAAGGGGGAAGAATGACAAAGTCAACCAGGAGAGGTAAGAATGTAAAATAACACTTCTACCTGCTGTATGCACTCTACAGAAAAAGATTATACTGTTTGCTTTGGGAGGAAGGTGGGATAATTTGAGATTTGGAAGAGAGGATGGATGAACTTTTGCAGTTACTATAAAAATTCAGGTAATTTAGAAAAGTTAAGCCTTTTTTGTTTGCCTTTCTGGAAACAAAAGGAATAGCAAAGAGATGAAATATCCGTAACTACTGTTTGTATATGTTTGAACACCTAAGCATTTCAGCTTTGTCTTCAATGGGCATTGATACACAAGAGCTAGTCTGCATGTATGTGACTCCCTTCGAGCAAGCAATCAGGTTTTCTATAGACCAGGAGCAGAGACACAAAAATTACTTTCTCTGCAAGGATTTCCCAATTCAAAGCAATGCTCAGTACCAGAACAGAAATGGAATTCAGGCTTTTTGCTACTTCAAGCAGCTCCCTACTGCTCCTCCCTGCTGGCATCCATTGCAGGTTAAGCAGAGGTGGCCATCTGATCACAGCAAACAGAAAACAAAGTGCAGCAGCCATCATTATTATGTTCTGCAGCTTTAGTACAGATCTGTCACATTCTCCTCCCAGCTAATGTAACATCTTAATCCAGTCCACAGAGGCCATCTTAAAAGCACTTAAGATCTATGCTCTTTCTTGGAAAATTGATACAGAGTCTTACATCTTTGACATCTAAAAATCCCAAGGTTAAGCTTACTTCTGCCCCATTTACATCATTTGTTTTTTGGTTCTGCATTGCTCTTTCAGAATGAAATTGCAGTTCCTGCCTGTTCAATCTAGATTTTAAGTGAAAATATTCTCTCAAGTTTTTTCTTGCCAAGCTAGAGAGTTTAGCTTATTTTAGTTTTCTCTGGTAATGAAGTTTCCATTGCTCTGTATATTCAGGCAACCTGCTTGGTTTACATTTTGCTTAGGAAGTGAAAGCACGCAAATCTAACGAGAAATATTAGATGACAAAATTATCTTATGGAAATACAAATAGTTCATCAGAAACTACAAACCTATTTGTCCTGTTTTGAGAAGTCTATCAACACACAATCATTCTGCAATGCATGTAATGATTTAAACAATAACCAAGTAAATTGACCAAAACACCCCTTATTTAGACACGGCTTAGGCAGCAACTCAAAACATTAGATTGCCAGAACATTGTTACAATAGCAGAATTAAACGTAAAAAGGTTCATTATTAGACTTTGTGACATTTCAAGTTCTAAAAAAAACCCATACCCCCACGTATTAAAAAAATAATCTCAAACTCTTTTACAGAAAGAGGTAATTGTAATTGGCCTTTTTTCTCCCTGAGGCAGCTAGATAAAGTCATACATTGTAGGTCACTGCAAAGCTCAAAACAGAATCTAAACCTATCAGTCTCTTATTCAATACCATTTTTATTAGAATGGCAATGTTTTATTAATAAACTTAGATACCACTTCCTGGGAGTGTTGAAGTTCTGCACTACCTCTCCACTCACTCTCAAGAAGCATGAACTGTCACATTTCAGGAAAATCACAAGTGTTTAAGTTGATCACGGAAACAAACATTTACACACTTTAATGTGTTTTTCTAGGCTTGTTCGTGAGTACCTTAATGTTTTCAAAAACAACTCAAAACATTCCCAAAACCTGAACATGGCATCAAGCTAACAGTAAGTGCTCATTAAGATGACAAAACTGTTTTACTCTAACCTGATTAGTAGAAAGCATCTAGTAAAGGCACGTATTAGTTAAAATGCATTGCCTCACTGTGGCTTTGAACAAACAAGAAAAGTTGTTCTTAGAAAAACATAATTTCATTTTAAAATTCAAAGAAAACATTTTCATTCAAATAATTCACAACCAGTAGAACTGTAAACATATGAACAAGACCGATGCAGAGGAAATACTATTTTACCAGGTTGCCAGAGCACACACTTCTTATAAAACTTGAACATCTCTCAGGACACAGTGAAGGTAATGAGAGACATGTTTATATCCACAAAATAGCAAAAATACATGATAAAATTTTGTTTCAATGAAACATTGCCAAGATCTTGATCACTTAAAGATCCTATGATTCCAGCAGGCTGCAAGCTAAATCTCTGTACTACAACTCATTCTTCACAGTAGCACGTTCACAGAAATCAAACAAACCGACAATCACCATTAAGCTATCTGTTACCTCCTTTTTGGCTTCTTTTTTGGGATCATAATCACTATCATTTCCATCCATTGGATGAGCTTCTTCTACATCATCATCACTAAAGACAGATTATAAAAAAAAAAACACACCAGTCATTTTATCTACTTTTTAAACACAAATATATGTATGTACTAGGGTAGGAGAATTACCTACTCTAAAATACCTAATCTAAGTACACGGAATCTCAAAATTATTTGTAGTTTTCAAAAGACAGCTGTTACAAGCATATTTTCTTCATTAAATTCTAAGAATTATTCTGATAAACAAGCAATCCTAAACTATAGTTTCAAAGTTACTTTAAGCAGTTCTGGTACTGCTGCCAAAAATTTTGGTGTCAGCTTTCTTCAATTCGACGATCTATGCCAGCTTGAACACTTATGTGGTCAGTTATACCAAGGCTAGAAATAACCTTTCCTTTACCCCATTAGTTAAAATAGATCAATCTGCAAACCACTGCACCAGGTGAATAAACCCTTGTTGAAGTCTGTGGGGAGCCAAAGGGCACAATATACGATGGGAAAGTGTGGGACTGCTTTTTCACCAAAGTGCTCAAAATCTAGCAATTTGGGGGAAGGAAATGAAGTCTGCTGAACTCAATCATAGAGAAAAGGTTGAAAAGAAAACAGTCAACCTAGCTGAGTCCAATCCAGTCATTCTGACAATATAATTTCTGAATAAATTAATGCAAAAACACACGAAAAATTTCTAGTTATTACCAGAACCCTCCCAAAATGCTGTATTAGAAGCAAACTGATTTTAGCCTGTAATTTTCAGAAACAGGGTCACTAAATAAGCATATGAATTTTAGATTTCAGGAGCTATTTTTAGTAACATATTATTAAAAAGACCCTTTTGCTCCAGTTATGCAGTTTTCCATAGATATAAAATTTTACTTTCCAATATAAACATAGATGATGTTACTTCCATATTCAACAGATTATATCACCTTTTAAAAAGTGCAAGTCAATACCCAAGTATACTAAGTGCAGTATAATTTTAATTTCATAATAACTAAGGGAAATGTTATTCCCTTTAACGCAAGAGAACATAAAACTATTTTGAGCTCCAATTCTCTCTGCCCAATAGCAGTTCTAAGTCTCCTAAAAGGAGATTTTATATAAAGTTTTGTTATAAAGTGATACTTGGGCATTCTAACCACTATAGCTCTTTACAGTAGTTGATCTTTCAGTTTTAATTCCACCTTAGTTCAAAAAAAAAAAACACCCCAGAAACCCCCCACATCCACAAAAACACTCTCCTCCCCACACAGTAATGGAAGGTTAGATTTCACAAACTAAGCATTATTTCTAAAGCACATTCCCAGACTTTTTAAAATCCCTGTTTTTACAGTTACCCGTTAAAACACTCCAATCTGTTATTAAAACTCACACAGACTGGAGTGATAGTTCTTAAAGCAGAGGTACTAAACCCCTTTGGTAAAATCAGAGACATCACAACAGATGCTCAGACCTAAAAAAGATGGTTCACACTGAAACATAATGACTCCCCATCTCTTCTTAGAAAGACTTTAGTCTCTGGTTAGCTACTTAAGAACCTAAAGCTTACCTGTCACCTTGATTATTTCTATTAGCTAGTTTTCGAGCCTGCCGGTCCATCAAACTTGTCCTGGAGCGAGTTTTTTTCCAAGAATAGTAATACTTTACAAGGCTTGCAATGGTCTTGTCGGGAAGCTAGAAGAATTCATTAACATACTATCACTTTTAAAAATTAAAATTCCACCTAAAATTATAATTCTGCTCTGTTTACAACCACCTTTAACAAAATATTTCAAATGCACCAATAAGATGAAAAGGAAGAATGTATTTCATCTACATTTTTAAAAAGGGGGAGGGGGAAAGGCTTTTTTTCATTAGGGTGAAAAAGCTGTACGTCCAAGAGACATGATGAAATTAAATCATTTATTCAAGGTTCTTTCTGAATCTTTTACACATGAAGTTTCAGCCCAACAGGAGCCTTTTTTCTTAGTGCATCTGAGCTATTTAGTGCTTCTGATTAAAATATTACTTTACCATTTGCTGGATCCTGTGAAAGCTCTTTCCATGGAAGCTAAATGCTTGTTCAAATAGGACTTTATCTTCAACTGTCCATTCATCAGGGAAAGGAGTGAAGTTAGGGAGATCCGCAAGGGACTTCTCAATATTGTGTTTATGCCAGAATAACATGCCGAGAGCCTTTGAAAAGAAATAGTCCCTCTTTGGATTTAGTCAACTTTCTACAATGTTGAAACAAGTTAAATAAAACACAGGTGATTTATTTATTTAAAATAAAATTTCACTATCAGAACCCCTTCTCAAAACATATTTACAATTTTATCGGCTATTTACTATAGGTTACAAAATTCTCTTTGGAGACAGTGGGCACATCTGTACTTTATTAATAGTATGAAAGCCAGACAATTTAAGGTTGGCATGGCAGCAGTAATTCTAGAGTAGCATGAACTAGGCCGAGAGGCTCAAATCTGACCTGTTTTCTTATTTGACAAGCAGGTATCACCTACATAGTTCTTTATAGGCCTTTATTACCAGCCCACTCGAAAAAAGAAAATAAAAATACTTTTCGGCAGCCAGAGGATCATCCAAAATGCAAGTCTGAAAGTTCAAAGTGAGAGTGGTCTTTCTACAACTCTCCAATCCACAAATAACAGCACGGCCACTTCCATGTCATGTGTACCTAATAAGGAATGGAAATTTAAATATACTTTCTAACATAATTTCATTTCTCAATATTCTAAAGTAATTTTATGCTTATTAGGCTTTCTGCCAGAGAATCATTGACAGATTTGATGCCAAGTCTGGCATGGGAATTGGGAAATGTACTCCACTCAGTTTCAATCATCCAGCGCAGACATGATCACCATTTGTCTCTCTAACCCCCTGATTTCACACCTTCTAATAACCTGGACATAGCAAACCTCTTTTCTTGTTAAGGGGGCAAGTGACAAGCACCTCTAGCAAAGATAATTTCTGTTCCACTGTGAACAGTCCACAAATATATTGAACCAGAGGTTATTTTGAAAGTTCATCTCTTTTAGTCTTGAGATCCATCAGTTCTCTCTCTCACCTAAGAGAAGTCAAGCCATAAACAAACATCACTAAACCACAGGTACTCTGGACATAGTAACACTGGCAGCCTCTTTTTCAGACAGCAATTGATGAGCAAGCCTTTGCTATTATGAGCCTCCATCCTCCAAAACTTGATCATACAAATTGTTTTCACTTGTATACCAAATATGTTTTCCTAATAGGTAACCTCACTTTTACATAAATTGGTTAATTGATGAATAGAATTGCAATAAAACTAAGTGCAGACCAGTGAAGTTTTATCCATACTTTTTAAGGAATGGTGACTGAAAGTTGTTAACTAAAAAGTGAACTTGTTTATTACTTTCAAACATAGAATTTGAGTCTGTTTTTCTGCCTCTGGAAAAAACCACTCAATTAAAATTGGTTTGCCTTTTTTTTTTTTTAAAGGATGCAAGAAATCTTTTCAGTGCCTATCACAATTAATGGTTCAAAATTGTACCATGTTTGCATTCTAGTGTTAAACATTAAATTTGTAAGCTGCTTCCCTAAGAAATTCTTTAGCTAAATATACACACACAATTGCATGACATGCCCAGTGTATCAAGAAACATACCGAACCTTTCAAAAGTGCACATTACAAGCTGAGCATGTCATGAAAACAAAGAGCTCAATCTTTTGCAGAGAATCCAGACCACAACTGTATGCAGATCCATTTAACTGCAGTGTTTGCTGCCGTGCCTGAAGAGAAACAGCGTTAATTAATGATAACCAAGGGGAAAAAAAACAAAAAGAGTTGTGTTATAGTTTTATATTAAAAAAAAATCCTTTAAATGAGCACTCTCATTCAATAGCACTTACCTGTTCCACATTGTATCCATGCTTTTCCTTTGCTATTGCTATATATTCATCCACTGTAACAAAGCAATGTCAGAATTATTCTTTAGTACTTCTAGCTCTGCTATATGACACAGAATTAGCCATCTAACATGGGAAAACAGCCTCCCCATGCTTTGACACACTGCATAGGCCCAGTTCCCCCAAAACATTAAATATAATCGTAGCTTCATTAATAATAAATAAACCCACTGAACTTAAGCCAACATTTGATTTTATAGACCTTATACACAAGCTAATTCTACTTTCTTTCCCATTTTTACTACAACAAAACCACAGAGGATCAATTTATTTATTTAAAGCAGAGACTAGATAGTTATTGAAAGGTTATGCTTTTCTGGAACCCACTTCGGGGTTAGTTTTAAATTGAACTACTTCTACTGTTCGTATTCCCAAACACGTTAAAAATTAAAGAGATCTATATCAATGATTATGCATATCCTCAATATCAACATTGTCTTCATTTATTTTGACCATGATATCAGGTCATTTTTCAACAGAAAATATGAAAGTTCAATAATTAGATCTTCAAATTCACCAATAACATACATTTAAAATAATATTTAGCTATAATAGAGCCAGTTTTGAGTTGAATACTTTTCATCATTTTGCAATTAAGTCCTACTTTTTTTTAAAGAAACAAACTTTTCCCATTTACCTTCTACAGTTCATAATTAAGTGGCAACTACATAGTTGAAAGGAAGCGTGACTGAGAAAAGGAAATAATTATAACCTTCTTATTCAAATAGACAAGAGATGTCCTTGCCATGAAGTGCTGCAGCAAAGAGTTAATTGTACTTCAAAGGAACAAAGTTTTTAATAATCATGGTTGTAGAATATTTTATTTCTAACTGTTCTGCAGTAGTTGAAGGTACATTCTCTCAAATGTAGAGGGACACAAAGCTCTAACTACTGGTATTAGGTAGAAACTGACCTGAGGACCAGGTTCTCATGGGTCTATCCTCAAAGTTTACTCTCTTATATTACATTTGGGAACTTTTAGCATAGGAGACAGGTTTAAACTAGATTAAACACATAATTGATCACATTTAGTCAGACGACTCGTGTATTTTAGGTCAGTTTTGATGGGACAAAATGTTCAATTTTTCCTTATATGACAGCAATAATAATTTCCCCTTGAACTGGGCCTCAACACATTTTTTCTGAATTTATCCACTGCAAATCCCTCTCACAAAAATTTAGAGCAGCAGGCTCTCATGTTCAGATATTTTATTGTTTTATTAATATCTAAAGCCTTCACAGATGCTGATGATGACAATACAACATACGCAGTGTGATTTGAAATAAAGACTTAACTAAAATAAGAGAAAGTGATCTTTCCTTTCCTTGGAGTTTTCTAAATTAAAAAAAAAAAGGAGAAGCTTTGCATTTACTTTACTAAGTTGCAATTTCACTGTGTGTAAAATACAGAGCAAATGGGCACACCAGAAACAACATAGTTATATTTAAGTACCCAATATCCTAAGCAGGTAAGGACTTACACTTGGCATCTGGAATATTATGATACGGAGACCATACAAGCATCCCTCCATTATCTTTATCAGTATATTTTGTGGCACCTGTAAGAAAACAAGTACACCTCAGTATTTGTAACTATGATCTAGAGAACAGCAATGTAACACTAAGCAAAATTCAACCATATTATAAAGTTCAGCCCAGCTTCTAAGGGGAGGAAAAAAAAATCATTAATTCCACATTATTTTCTTAAGATATTAAATGGCTGAATTTGAACACTACTCTTATGAAGTTCAAGCATAACTAAATATTAGACAGCATCCTGGTTACTACAGTTAAACCACTGAAGTGCATTGCTTAAGTTGGAAAGAGTCTTATCTAGTTCCAACCCCTTTGTCATGGGCAAGGACATCTTACTCCATCCAACCTGGCCTTGAGCACTTCCAGGGATGGGGCATCCACAACTTCTCTGGGCAACCTGTTCCAGTGCCTCACCACTTCATAGTGAGGAATTTCTTCCTCATATCTAATCCAAGTCTACCCTCTCTAAAGCTGGCAAGGATACAAAATTTAGAGGTGCTTGTCCTTCAGAAGTTTTGATTGTCTATTAGTACTTTAACATTTATCACTATCATAGGAGTATTAGGACCTACTGTGTTAAGTTAGACCTCCTTAAAACAAAGAAAAAAATAGATAGGAGGTAGAATACAGTCACCATCTCTGATCCCTATTTTGACAAGGAACTGCACTAACAACTATGCCAGAAACAATTTTGTTCACCTCTCTCTCTCTAGTTTTGATTTTCCTAACCATGTAATTTTGATATTCATAGCCAATTGAATTGCATAGCTTTAGAAAGCTGTCCTAAAAAGTAAAAGGTATAAAAGTAATTTTCGGTTTTGGTTTGTTTGTTCTTCGCCTCCACCTCAATGCGGCAAGGGAAGCGGTACAAGCTACCTAACCTATCAGGACAGAGCAATAGCAATGCAAATACTGAAGCACTAAATCACTGATTTTTCAAAACACGCTGTAAAAGAAAAGGAAATTTCCCAATACTGGAAAAGCACTAATTAATAGCTACTTTCCATTACTATTTCACAAACACAGGCTACTATATAAACTCCCTTACAATCTATTTGTTTACAACAGTTTATCTTGCTAAGAAATTGCTCAACAATTGCAGCATTTATACTTGTGTCAGTATGAATTCCTGGAGTAATCCCCCTCAGTGGAACTTGTTGTGCATCTTTCTTGGAGAACAGCTGTTTTCCAGTGAAACAAACTTTTCACTCCATTTTAAGCTTACACACTTGATATTTAGGCTCTACATCTTGTTGAAGGACACAAAAAGCCAAAATCAATGCTTTGGGAAAGAAAGCGGCACAGTGCTTTTCCTTTATGTACTATGGTTTGTTGCTCTGCCCTCTTTAGTTTGGAAGTGTTTTGTATTTGCTATCATCTCTGCAATCTTTAGATGCATTGCGACTATGAACTTGAAAACAGTTACTTAGAAAAAGTAAACGAACTCATGCGTCTTCCAAAATGAGATGTGCAAGACAGATAACTTAAATGCAGCATAAACTCTCTAACAGGTTAAAAATGTGCATACATTCATAAAGCACTAGTTTCAAGGCATAAGTACTACTAAACTCTGAAAGGGTTTTGGTATATAGGAACAAATTCCTTAGCATTAGACTCCACTTTAGAACAAAAAATCATGCCGTTTTTAGTCACTAGGAATGTAGTACTTCATGAAGAGTAATGCAAACGTGTTACAGGCACATTTCTCTTAGACACTCTTTTTATCACAAGTAAATGGCCACTACCCTGCACTCCACTCCAAGAAATGAGGAGAAAGCAGGACCACTAGAGAATGTATTAGAATTTCAGGTTGTGAGCAAGAAATGTCTAAATTTAAGATACCTGCAGAAAAATGGACATTGTGGACATTATCAGGTATTGAACATTCAAGTAGTAAAGTGAAAAAAGCTACGTTTCAGAGTCCTTGTGCGTGCAAGAGATCATGTATGTGGTGACACTCCCCTACTAAGGTGACACCCTCACGTGATGAACAAGCAGCTTCCACCAGAACACCCCTTTTCAAAGCAGTAGTTTCCCCAGCAGAAATCAGACAACTGTTTCCATTCAGGTGGCACCTTCACACTGCCAAAAGGAAAGCAAGGATGACAAAGGAATAATGGGATGCACTCAGGTAGCTAAAAGGAAGGCATCACATCCTCAACACAGGATGTCCCCAGCTACAGTACAGGGATCTCTCCATCTCCACAAGCAGGACCACAACTTACCTCTTTGAGAACTGCTTCTTGCCCTTTGTGCCCTAAGCAGTACTTCCTCACAAAAAAAAGCTGTGTTCTATCTCAAGGGCAACATGATCTTTTTGTGCAAGATCCATTCTTATTAGGGACAGTGGCTGGAAATACCAGGCAACATGTTAACCAAAGGGTGTTAGAAGAGTAGAGTTGTAAGGCAGTAAGGAAGAGAAAGGCCAAGAGCTGCATCTGAAGTATAAAAAGTCTCCCTCTGCCCAAACTTAGGAAGGGGCTTCTGGACTTCAGGTGCTCACTCCTCTTCCAACAACAGCTAGGAAACGGAGCTGGCTGACAATGACCAACAGGCACTCTCCAGAACCAGGAAACTATAGCAGCAAACTGACACTCTATGACCTTCAGCTTTGCATTAGAACTTAGGTACACATGGATGGTGCACCTCTGTACATGACTCCAAGTAGTGAGAATAAAATGATAATCCAGAAGCATACACTACATAATAAGGGCATCACAGGGCAGTATGGCAATTTAAAAGTATATTGGTTTCCAGGATACAATGTACCATCCTCTGCTGAAGACTAAGCTTTGAGAGTAGTAACAAAAACATGGAAACTAATTGGAAGAAACCCCAAATTTCTAAAACTAAGGACTGGAAATCTTAATAAATAAGTGAACAATGAAATAAGCAGAAAAACCCCAAGAAAACAAGGAATATGAGGACAGATGGCAGAGAACAAATGGAAAACATATACTTCACCACAATATTTAATAACTTCAATTTAAGAAAGTCTGTTTTCATATTAGAAGACTAAAGGGAGAAAAGTTGTAAGGACATACAGAGAAATGGATTCCATAAGTGACCTTAAATGATACAAAATCCTCTTCTTGACAGCCCCAACTCCATCCCTGAGAAGAGGGTAAATGGGAAATAAGTATTTCAGCATTAAGTAAAATTCATATTAAAACCTTTGAGAAGTCCAAATCCAAGTAGAATAAAACTTGTCTAGCAGTTCTTATATGTGGGTGACACAACAGGGTGGTGCATTCTCTACTATGCTTTCCAAGAGAATGCAAACAGCCCACAACGTAAGGATACTAGCTTTGTAACATCCTGCTACATCTATAGGTAGGTCAGAAAGTACAGGCAGGAACATTTTCACCAAGAATATAAAGTACTATAGGAAAACCAGGAAGAAAAGACAAAAATCTGGAGTGCAGGAGATAGTGCAACTCAGCAAACTAGATAAAATAAAAATCCTAAATTTCCTCACTAAAATTGTTTTTTTGCAGTGACAAAATTTATCTCATTGCAGCAATACCTGTGACAATTAAAAATGCTATTACCCTTAAGCTCTGTCTGAAGGCTTGCTTGTAAAAAGAGTATTGTGTGAGAAGGGCTAAGAAAGAGTATATTTAAACTAACTTCTAATTGCTGTTTCCAACCACAATCCCCTTCTTCCAAGAAACACTGAGAAACAATTGATTCACTTTTTCTTAAAAAAAGTATTTTATACATAAACTCAGTTTAAAAGAATATTTACTACCATCACAACTTTAACAATGAATATTTTGTTCCTCAATGTATTGTTACAGAGCATTGCTTATGGGCATTTTTCAACACAGGCTGAGGCCAAAGGATTGCTATTTATTCTACTCAATTCACTAATCTGTGTTTATCAGAGGGCTGACTTATGAGTTATGCCTAGTTTCATCCATCATTGATTCTCTTCTCCTACCTATTTTCTTTAGGGGACTTAAAAAAACCCCAGAACTCAGAGTACTGCAAACAAACACACACTCTAAAGTATCTGGTAAACCCTCAAAAGGCATTAAAACAATTCCAAGAAGAAAGAAGTTAATCAGAGATAGTGTCTATGTCCATATATGCAAACCTAGACATACAATGGAGCATGTTACCTCACTTGCTACAAAAAAAGTAACCTAAATGTAGCCTTAAGAGCACAGATTAGTCTTGCATTACTTCTATCTCCAAGAAATGATGCCTCAAGACTAATCAGAAAAATAAGTTCAAGAAACCAAACAGATGAAAGCATGAGAACTTGCTGAGATCTCCTCAGACAATCAATCTGTTAACTTGGTAAGCATGCACTGTACTTTTACACTAATGTATTTTTTATTTTGTAAGACTTAAGTTATCAAAAAAAAAGTCACTGCCTTTTTGCCTTAATAATCAAAGTACACACACTAAGAAGGACAACGTTATACATTAGGCCTCTAACTCAGGACTTATTAAATAAACATTTCCATCATTAAGGAAATTGATAAAACAACTGAGTATGTATTAGTTCTAGTTAGTGGGGAATGGGGCATTAGTTGAATACCATCCACCAGAAACACTTCAGAGTGTTCTAGGAGAGCACAAAATTAGTTCTGTAGTTACAATGATGCCAGTTAATGATACTATTGCATATACAGTTTACAAAATTGAAACCACAAAACCTCAGTTGTCCTACAGGGGTTGAAGAGTTCCTTTAATCAAAAGAAAAACAAACACTGTGTGCTTTTCTAATTTAAGTGGCCTGTAGGAAAAACAAGCCCTGACTGCAGGTTAGAAACCATCATTTTTTATCTGTGTTTATTTTTGTGTAGGCAATGTAAAAAGAAAGGGTGTAAGCAGTTAGCCTTATTAACAAAGAGATCTAGACTACGTGCTTCTTCCTAGGGGAAAGGCATTCCCTTATGCCAAGATCATGCATCCATTTAATCCCACCCTCCCCCTTTCTTTCACCCGGCCTTTTCTTTGGCCCGTGGGCCTTGAGCCCATGCAGAGGGGCTCACTCCAGCTTTAGGACGCACTATGTGAGCAATCCTCTTCCGGTAAGAAATCATCTGACACCAATGGAGCCCGTTTGGAGAACAGGAAAGTAGATAGGCTTCATCTGACCACTACAGCAAAACTGATAAACGCTCCTACGGTCTCCCTGCTCAGTGTAGTAAGGCAAGACAGCATTCTAGCAATTGACTTGCTAAAGCCGAGTACCAGGCTATGCAAGCGTAACCAGTATTCTTCGGGGCGGGGCTGGGGGGACGAGGCAGGCGGAGGAGAGCAGCTCAGCCTGCCACGGCGGGGCTAGAGTGGCTACTACAGCACACAAAACCAGGAGCAGGAGTTTCCCACCAAGCGCATCTTCCACCCAGCGCCTCCAGCACGCAGCCAGGTCTGCTCCGCTTCCGGCAGGGCGCATCACTTCCCACCCTTTGCCCGAGAACATCCATCGCCCCCCTCCCGTCAAATATTTTTAAACCACCTGATTAATGCATTTCGACACCTTATGGTTTAAGAAAGTGGGGGGGAAAACCCCGACCTTTTTCGGCCTCAGCGCTTCCCGCCGGATGCACATAATGCGGCCGATAATGAAGTGAGAATCCCGCCCGGCGGTGCCCCCCCGCTCCCGGGCGCACGGAGCGCAGATGCTGCCCCGGCCGAGCCTCCCGGGTCGC